>ML103971.1:20227-72369 GCA_003697995.1 Taxidea taxus jeffersonii
GGATCCGCCCACGCCGGGATCCGCCCACCGAGGACCCCAGCCCCGCCCATGGCAGGCTGCCCGACCGCACTGACCGGCAGGGGGAGCCACAGACCACACAGGCCTCGGCCCCTCCGCTCCGAGCCGCGCTGGGCAAGAAGGGGCCCTGGGTGGTGACCGTAATGCGGTGGCGTCCGAGGCAGGCCTGGGAGGTAAAGTTGGCTCACCTCGCCACGGGCCCAGAGGAGCTGCCCTGCCGCGGAAGTCCAGTGGTGCTCCCCAGCTGCCCGGACCCGCCTGCCCTGGGGGCCCCGGCACAGGGGCGCGAGTGCGGTGGGGGCGACGCTCACACCCGGCCGGGCGCCCCACGCTCGCTCACGCGGCCCTGCTGCCCGGCGGGTCTCACCGGGTTTGGCTTCCCTGCATGATGCTGGATGACGTCCTGCCAGGGGAGCCTTGGTTTGCGGAGCACAGATTTCCAGAAGTGGGAACACCAGGTCAGAGAAACGACGATCCTCAATTTAAGTAGCTGGAATTTAGGAATTTTGGTACTTCCGAGAACGCAGGCAGGGTCCCCCGGCCCCTGCAGCGCGGAGGCCGCCCCCTCCCACTGCCACCCCGACGGCGGGGAGCAGGAGGGCTCTCCTGTCTCCTGGGCTCGTCCTGGGTGCTCCGAGGGGCCTCCTCCTCCCGGCCCCACGCTCCGGGGCTCCTGGTCGCAGAGCGCGCCCGTCACCCGCGTTGCAGACACCTTGTCTCCGCCGTCCTCGTCTTCCTCCTGCAGCTCCCCTGCACTTCCCCACGCTCGGACTCGGCTGGCACCGCTTGTCCTCGGAGGGTCGGTCGCCGGCGTCCCCAGCACGAGGCCCCTGGAGAGTTCCCTAAATGCCAGCGGACGCGTTCAGTCTCCTTTCTAACGTCTGGACCTTTACATACGTCTTCTCAACTGCGACGAGGACTCGCCCGTCTCCCCGGTCCGCTCGGGCAAAGACTTTTACAAGATACAGTAAAGACGTCTCAGTGGCGCCAAATTGTTATAAGCGTTCCTAAACAGATACTATCCCTTTCCTGGTTTTTTCCTGTCCCTATACTGTCCTGGTCACCCGTAGGCCTGTGTCCTCCCGGTGGGCTCCAGGGAGGGGCTGCCATGCACCAGATCCCGGCTGGGAGAAAGCCATGGCCTCGCCCTCCAGGGTCACAGATATGTGGTTTGAAGGGGCAGGTCTGGCCCTTCCTGGGTCAGTGTGAGGCGTCCAGGTAGAGGCACCGCTGGGACCAAGCCCCCAGGCTTCCTCGCCATCGGCCAGCCCTGTTCGTCTTGAGAAGTACTCCCAGCGGCCGCGTGCGGTGGGCTCGGCTGTGACGCCTCCCGCCGGCAGGACAGACTTCCCCAGGCCCACCCGTGTCCTGGAGTCCGGACTGGCCACGAGCTTCGTCCACGGGGCCCACGGGCAGATCTTGACAGGTCGCGAGGGCGCGCTCACCATCAATGAGGGAGAGGCCCGCAGGCCGTGCCCTCGTCTCCCCTCAACACTCGGGATGAGCTCTGGTGTCATTTGCCCCAGGGGCATGTTGGGGACCCACGCCGCCTTCCTTCCTGGTGAGCACGGAGTCCACAGAGACCCCCCAGTACGCCCGGCCCGGCTCGCCGGAATCCTCGGCTCAATCATGGAAAGCCATGATCTCGTGGGGCAGGCGAAGGGGACGCCTGGCGGGTAGAGAAAGAGGACGGAGTGTTTCCCCCAGGCGGCTTCCCGACGAGCGCGCACGAGGCTGGGGGGCGAGCTGCACGGGCAAGGGCAGGACACGCGGACGGACAGACGCAGGAGCACGCGCCTCAGCGCCCCACACTGTCGCTTTGTGGGCCCCCTCCGCACGCGCGGACACGGAGGCCGGCGGCTCTCAGCAGCGCGGGGTCAGCGGTCTGGCCGCGCGTGGGGGCGTCGGCTGTCGGCCGCTGCTCGGACACCTGCTGGCGCCATCAAGAAGCAAACGCTCTTCCCCGAGAACAACGACGCCACGGGAGCCACTGAAACCACCACCGCGGAGCTAGGCTGGGCCGGGTGCCCCGCCGTGCTGAGCGGGCCAGCGGGAGGCCCCAGGCCGGCGGAGAGGGCGGGCACGTGGCGACAGCCTCCCCACCTCCGAAGTCAGCATCGGAACGAGCCCGAAGCGCAGAGTGGACAGCGCCTCCGCCGACCGGGAGCTCCGGGGGGCTCCAGCTCCAACCCTCCTTCCCGCCTGTGGCCCGGACAGCGGCCTCCGTCCCTGGCTTCAGCCCAGCCAGCATCCGACCGCGGCCACCGTGTTGGCTGGTTAAAGGCCCCCTCCTTCCGGATGAGGCTGGAAATGGATATTCCGTTAAGCTTTCAAAGTCACAAGAAATGTGATCTGCAGGAAGGTATAAAAGTGAGCACAGATTCATCTGAAGACAGGGCACTGGGCTTACACCCCCTTCACACCCCAGACCCCATACCCTGCACCCCTGCTGGTCTCCCCTGGGCCCATCCCCACAGCGTGTCTCTGGGATGCGGCCACATACACGGCACAGGGAGAGCGAGGGCCAGAAGCAGCAGCCAAGCTGACCCTTCACTGAGCAGAATTTTAGGTGAATTCCCTTTGAAAATCTTTCTCAGCAAAGGTCCCAGTTGTCCTGGAAAGTGTCCCCTCGGAGAAAAGCTGGGGCCCCAGCGTGCCTCTCACTGGGGACCCAAGGGGACCCACGGAGCCCCCACAGTGCTCAGCCCTGGGCCAGAACTGACCCCTTCCGCCCCCCACCCCCGGGAGCCTCCTCAGTAGTGTCAGCCCCTGACACACAAGCTCACACTTCCTGCTCCCTGTTCCCAACCTCTAGACCCTGCACACCTCTCTGAACTCGCTGGCCCCCCAAAGACCCACCAGATGTCCTTCCCAAACCCAGCCGGCCCATTCCTGCCTGCAGCCCCCCTTGTGATGTGGCACGGTCAGGGGCACGGCTGTGGGCCTCACCCCCACACCCTGCCTGGCACTCAGGTCCACGCTGATGCTCCCTCTGCCAGGACGGGAAGCCCCCCAGCCCCCCGCACTCACCAGGGAGGGGCCAGCCTTCCCACGTGGTCCCAGGAACTGAACTCTGGATGCGGGTCCAACAGTGGGGCCTCTGCACCCAGCCCGACCGCACGGCCACGGACCAAATCGCCCGTCTAGGGATGCTGGGGAGGGGCTGTTGCCAAACCTGCAGGAGGACTCCCTGGTGGCAAGTGGTCCCCAACCCCTGAACACAGGGCCACCGAGGAGCCGTGTCCACCACTTTCCTGCTGCTCCGCCCGACTTCCTGGGACACACACCTGCCAGCCCACCTGCTCGTGGCCCTCCACCCCGGGTGTGCATGAGCTCCTAACCCCAGCTTGTGCCCAACAGGAGGAGCAGGGGGCACTCCTGAGACACACCCATTGCCCATGTCCCTCTGGAACACCACAAGGGCCGGACACCCCCTCCTCGATGTCCTCCCCTCCCCTGATGAGGGTCTCCAAGCTCTTCTCAAACTGCGGCCTGTCTGTAACATGAACAACGGCAACAGCAAAGCTTCAGACTCCAGAATGGGCTGTTCAAAGGCCCTGGGGTCAACCCAGTCCAGAGCAGCTCCGGCACCACCCGAGGGAGAGGACTAGAGATGAACTGAGCATACACAGGAGACGGGGCTGACCCCCCAGACCCCGGCAGGGATGTGGCACAGCCCCCATCTCTTCCCCCACAGCCAGCCTGTCCCTGGGACACACCTTAAACCACCTGCCCTTAAACAACCCATTGGTAAGAATGAGCTGAGGTTCTGTCTCTCATTCCCTTGAGGTTTCTTCTCTGCGTTGACTTTAAATGTTGTCCTGATGGCCCTTCCCCTCAATGCTGCCCATCTGTGGTCCACCTGGACAGTGAGGCCCGGAGGCCAGAGCTGCCGCGGTCACCCCGGGAGACCATGAGGGAGGGAGCCGGCGTGGCCACGGGGTGGGCTGAGCGGAGGAGCCGACCCCGGACACTTGAGCTGGGGCTTGGCGACAGGAGCAGCCCTGCCTTCGTGCTGGGGCAGAGGAGTCAGGAGCCGCAGCCCCATCCCCGTGTGGGGTCATGCCGCCGTCCTGCCCTCTGAAGCAGCGGCCTCTGGGTTTCTGTGACGCTCACGCGTGGGACTGGGGAGCCTGGAGCGGCATCTGTCCCCTGTTCAATGCTTCTCAGCGCCATCTGGACCCCCACACAGCCCTCTGGGGGCCCGCGCCTCCATGAGCCCGTCTGCCACGTGGGAGACACCGAGTCCCTGGGTCCCACAGCCGGAGAGGGGCCGTCACCTCGTGGAGCAGAGAACACCCGGGCTGAGGACCGGAGCGGGGCCTGCGGGGCCCAGACGCTGCCCGCTACCTTGGCCCCTCGGACAGCCACCTCGAGCCTCTTCCTGCAGACAGAGCCTCTCAGGAGGACAGACGGACGGGAGATCGTGAAGGCTGTGGGCTTAGGACAGGGCGGGGTCGGTCTGATGAGCCCGCAAAGGCCCCAGGGCTTCCCGGCCTCCCAGGAGGGGCCTCAGGCGTCCAGGTTCCCACTCGTGGGGAACCGGGACAGCAAAGCCACACTCAGAGGCAGCGGGGACTGGTGGTTTGAAGTCCACGCATGGAAGTAAAGGGTTGTATTTTAGGAAACCTCCCGAAATGCTCTACCGCCCAAACTTCCCAGGGACGTCTGACACCCTGGCCGTGCTTCCCCCTCACTCCTCCAGGACCTCGAGGGTGGATGGAGACGCACACTCAGGAGACTCTGGCCCCTTCAGAATGAAACCACTGTTGTTTTCTTTGGTTAAACTTCCAAGTCTAGCTTCAAAGAGGATTAACATCTGTGCAAAGCTGCTGGTTTTCTCCAGACGCCTCCTGGGGTTTCCCACAGGGTCATCCTGGCGAACGGGACCGGTGCCCTCCAGGGGGCATGTCCAGCCGGCCGGCTGCGGGGGCTGCGGGGGAATGTGCGGGGGCACATTCCGCAGATCTTGGGATGTCATCAGCCCCAGGGTGGTCCCTGGCGTCGGCCCCCTGGGGCCCCTGCTGGAGTCCCAGGTCTTCAGGCAGCGCGGAGACAGGCAGCTCACCCTGGCAGGTCCGCAGAGCCCCGGCGGCCGTGGGGGGGAGCCCACCCGGGAGCCCACTGCTCAGCCCTAGACACAGTCTGGTCCTTGAGCTCACAGGGCTCCCCCCACCCCTCGTGCCTTTCCGCGGGCGGACCTGCGCCCTTGCCCAGGCTCCCCACCGTGGCGGGTGTCCTTCCACCTGGAGGCCGTGACCCTCCATGCAGGGCCCAGGTTTGGAAAGCTGAGGGCAAGCTGACTGGAGCGTCCCCTGAGGGCATGAAGAGTGGCCCCGAGGCCTAGGATGAAGGGTTAGAGCCAGCCGGGAGGAGCTTGCTCCAGCTTTGCTCACCCCCAGGGCAGCCTCCCCGCCTCCCCGCCCCCACTCCCCCTCCTCAGGGGCTCCCCCTTAAGGCCTCCCAGATCCAGCGGAGGGCGCTGCCTGGGCAGGCGGGGGGACTCGGCGAGAATTCTGCAGGGTCTGGAAAAGCATCTGCACGACTCCTGGGGGACCACACCACCCTCCTCTGGGGCCGTCAGGAGCCCCCATGGGAACGAGCCCCTCCCCCATGCCTCGGAGCCCGGACTCCGCCCCCAAGGGACCGACTGCGTGTGGGTCCCGCCTCCGCCTCCGCAGGGCTGTGAGTCCGCACACAGCGGGCGCTCCCTGGAGGTCTCTGCCAACGCCCCCGGCAGGCAGGCAGGCAGGAACTTGGGCGACCAGAGCTCTGCCGAGTCTCAGACCCCCTCCCGGCCGGCCTGACAGCCCAGATAAGCAGCTATGAATGGAATGTGACCTCCTCCTGGGCTGTCAGCCCCCAGCCAAGCAAATAAATCACCTGGAAGAAAACCGGCCAGGCGCCTGCTGCACAGAGCCGTCACGCGGGTTACAGACGGCGCACGGTGGGGGCGTGGCTGTCCCCCCCCACCCCGGTCCTGTGTCCGCCTCGGTCCTCCACTGCCCCACAGACCCGCCGTGATCACAGCTTCTGGCCGGCCAGTGCCCCTGACGGGCTGCCCGACGAGCGGGCGCAGGGCAAGGGGCGTCTGCCAGGCCATAAAAGGTCTCTCGGTGTGGTCCTTGCCTAGAAATCAAAGCAAATTCTCCCAGCGAATCACCAGACTCGAGGCAAAGATGAGCCCTCTCCACATTCCTGGGCTTCCAGCGGCTTAGGCAGCCACCCACGTTCTCCATCTGCCTTTGTAACCAGACCCGGGGTCACCAGCAGTGACCCCGAGCTCGCCCCGGCAGACCAGCCCCCTCGTAGGAAGCCCAGTCCACAGCCCACGAGGACCTAGGGAGGGCAGAACCCCAGGCATCCCACCTGGGAGCCTCTCGGGACACCCAGGCAGGTGGCTGAGGGCCCCCTCCTTCTGCCACGTTAGTAGATTCAGGACTTGGTGCCGCAGGAGGGCAAACCAACAGGAGCTGGGAGGACCTCCCACCCGCTCCAAACCTTAGCTCAGAGTCCTGGTGCGTGGAGGGTCACAACCAAGGCTCCCGGTCCACACCTCGCTTCGCACAAGGCGGCCAGCAGCCCCTCCACAGAAGCGGGGGGCCAGGCCCGGGAGCAGATGGGCCCGAGGGGTGGGGAGGGACGCCAGCGACAGAGGGTCACATGGATCCCAAAGGACCCTGCTGCCGGGGAACGGGGCACTGGGAAGACACACCCCACAGTCTCTCTGGCCACACGGAGAAACCACCAGTACAGTAACGGGAAGCACGTGTGTCTCCTTGCTCCATCCCCCACCACGTCCCTGGGTCCCAGTGCCCGTGGCCTGTGCGTCGGTCAGAAATGGAAACTGGAAGAAAATGCCCCCAGCCCCCCTCCATGGGACCACAGGGAGCGGAAAGACGGGGAGAGGGGACCCAGGAATCATCGCTCCTGGGACACAGCCCTCAGCAGGGCAGCCTGCCTGTCCACGGATGAGAAAACGCGCCCCACGATCGCCCAGCCCAGCAAGCAGGGTGCGTGTGTGTCCCTCCCGCCCCGGCAGCCCCACCATCCAGCCGCCCACACCCCTGCCCTCTCTGCCCAGCTCCACGATGGCAAACCAGAGAAGCACAGCTCTGCACCCTCACCCCTCCGCTCGCCCGAGTCCTGGGTGGAGCTCCCGGCCGGGACGCTGCTGACACGCTTCTCCATGGGACGCGCAGGACTTGCAGACGTGCCCCAGGGCCACAGGCAGGAACGCCACAGTCCTCACACCGGAGACGCTGCAGCAGCGTGAAGAGTGCCCCACACGTCCCAGTGTCCATGGCGCACACCCTCCGTCAACAGAAAGGGGTGCGGGGCCGGCGCACGCTCCCACATGGATGTGCCCGGAGGACCTGGAGCACGTCACGGTCGGGGGGAGAAACCAGACGCCACAGGACATGGGACACAGGGTGCAGCCTTGCAGCCTGCCTGGAGCGGGCAGACCCACAGACGGGGAGCAGCAGCGGCCGCCGGCTCGGGGCTGGGGGTTCCCTCCTAAGAACGTTCCGGAACCAGACACGTGAGAGCTGTCTGACATGGTGACTCAACGTCCCCGAATCATTGACTTTAAAATGGCTAACCTCACGCTACGGGAATTTTACCTCCCAAAACGATAAGAACCCAATGGTTTCCGACCCACGTAAGTCAGACCTCATGACCCGTGTGGCAGCGGCACACCTCCTGTCCTGGGGTCTCCTGACCTCCGTCCCCGTCCCCACCTGTGCCGGGCCAAGGCCAGCCTGCCTTCCTCACAGGCTGCCAGCCCTACCCGGGGAGGCCGCCCCATCGTGCAGCCCACGCGAGCACACGGCCTCACCCCTACCCCTACCCGCTCCCCAAGCTTCACAGGCCGCTGCCACACCGTGCGCCACGGGGCGAGATGTACCCTCGGGGGTACTCACGGAGGGTCGGGCGGGGGACAGCCAGGAGGGCTGCACGGGAGGTGGTGTGAACCGTGTCCTGGGCTCCCAAAACGATGCTGGGAAGCAGCCTGGGCCACAGAGGCCCCAGGGCCCTGAGTCACCGTAACTCATGACTCAGACCTGAGCTCCTGGCCCAGGTGTGAGCCCTTATCCCCAAGGCCTCGGATTCCTGAGGCCTCGCCCCTGCGTGCCCAGCCGCAGGCCCAGCGCTCCCCAAGCCAGAGTGGACTGTCTGCCGGGCGGCGGGAATCAGACCCGGAACCTGGCGGGACTCCGGGCAGTGAGCGGCACAGGAGGCTCAGGGCCGAGCCCCACATCAAGAGGGCAAATCCAACCGCTGCCGACTCAGGGCGGCTCAACCCGCGCCGGCCCCAAACCCTAGCAGGCCTCCCGGAGTCTCCCGCCAAGCGCGGATGGGCTGTCCCGACACGCAGGCAGGGGGTGAGGTCACCGCCGGGATGGGCGAGGGGCAAGAGGGGGCCTGCCTGCGAGAGGCCGTGCACGGCCCACGAGCTCAGCGCAGCAGGTCCCGGCCAGCGCCCGGGTGGGGTCAGGGATCTGGGGCCACGGGAGGCCATCAGGCCGGGGGAAGAAAAGCCTCTTGGGTCGGGACCTGCCTCCTGGGGTCCAGATCCGGAAGTGAGTGGGGGTCACGAGCAGGGAGGGGTCAGGGAGTCTCTGGGAAGGTTGTGCACCTGTGGGAGGAAGAGGGGCAGCTGGGAGGGGGCGTGGTGCTTCGATGTGAGCGCTCTGGGGCTCACAGCAGCCCCCACGGGTCTGCGTGTGTCAGCGCCCCGGCCGCTTGCTCCAGAGAACCCCTCATTTCAAGCACACATGTACACATGTGCGCACGCATGCACACGGCCCCCTTGCCCGGCCGCCAGGCACACGCACGGTCTCTGGAAAGAGCTGCCTAACCCAGGAATGCCCTGCCCTGCCCTGCCAGCCCCGCAGGCAGCAGCGCTTGGTGCCCTGTATGCCGAGAACAGCGCCCTCTCAGCTCTGCGATGGCAGCTCCCTGCCCCCTGCATTCCTGGTCCCAGTGGGCCCCCGTGTCCGGTCCTCCTGCTCCCCAGCCACAAGCCCTGCAAGGAGGAGGGTGGAGGCGGGCCCTGTGCATGGCCAGGGGGTGGCGGGGGGTGGCCGGGGAGGGCTCTGCCCTAGGGAAGAAGGCCCCACCTGTCCAGGGTGACGGAGTCCTCACCAGCAGGCACCTTGGCCACGGCCAGCAGGCAAAGCGCAGCAGACGACGAGAGACGTGCCCGAGCCACACAGACCAGGAGCTGGGGCCTTGCTCGGCCCCCTGCTGCCCCAGACGTCCTCCAGCTTGCAAAGCTGCAGTGCGCCTGGAGCCCGCGGGGAAGCACCCAGGGGGAAGCAGGCCACAGTGGCCACCCTGCCGCTCCCAGGGCACCCGCTGGTGGGAACAGGAGCCGCTGCCCTTCTGGCGTGGTCACCACGCCTGGCCCATGCAGCCTGGCCCTCAGCCGTGTGCTTCAACGGCAAAGCCCCCGGGCCCTGCCGCTCCCCTGCCCCCCAGTCCTCACACACCGTCCACGGATAGGGCAGCCGGGCTCGGGGAGGAGGAGGTGACATGGTCCTTCCAGCCCCGGGGAGTCACAGACGCCCCTCACCAGAAAACAGCCCAGGGGCCGGCTCCCCGGCCAGCGTTCTGGCACTCGAGGGGGAGCTGAGCCAGCCAGGGGTCCCAGCCCGTCGGGGCCAGGGATTGCGTCGCTGGCCGCACCAGCTCAGCTGTGCCCCCGCCCCGGGTTCCACCTGGGCAAGGCACCTGCACCCTCGTGGTCCTCCCCGGGTTCCCATCGCCCAGGAGAGCGGGGTCTGCCGCCCCGGGAGGACACGCACACAAGTCTAGGCTGACCGATGGGTCCGGACTCATCGGCCTCCTCCCCTCCCCCCCGCCCCTCCTGCTCCCGCGCTCAGTCTCATCAGGGCCCAAATCAAGACCAACCCAGTTCACATCGAGGCCCAGCCACATCCTCCAGGGCTCGGGAAGGCCCCGCAGCCCCCTCTATCTGCCCGTAAAACCCTCTGGTCGCCGGGAAGCCCCCCCACAGTCGTCCCCACGCTAAGCCCTCGGGGTCCCATTTCCTTCCTCCTCCGGGAGGCCCCCTGAGATCCTCCGGGGAGCCTGGTGTAGTGGGCGGTCACGAGGCGGGAAGGGGGACGGACAGCCAGGCAGGGCTCCGTGGAAGGCATGTGGTGTCCGTGAGCACGAGCCCCGGGGACCCTTCCCCACGGGGAGCAACCCTTCCGGAGCGGGGTGGGGTGGCTCCCCTTCTTCCAAACTGCGGGGCAGAAACCACGAGACCCTGGCCCTAGCCGCCCATGCTCCGTAGTTGGGGACATCGTCCTCACCGCGGGCCCGTTTCAAGGCCAGCCTTGGAGACGGGACCAGCCTCGCCACCATCACACCCCAGGACCGCACGAGATGGGGGTGGCGCGCCCCTCACAGGAGCCACTCTCTGCAGAGGACCCTGGGCCGTCCCCTCCGGGGTATCGTCCCTCCCCGCCCCTGGGCATCTCCTGCACACCTGCCCGGGTCCCGCAGCCAGCACAGGTGGGGCTGAGCACAGGTGTGGTCACCTGCAGCCCGCCCCCCCCCGCCCCCACTTCACTGCCTCTCAGCGAGAGGGGCCTCCTCTCTGCCTCCCGGGTCTGAGCCCCAGCCTTCGGGGCAGCCGTGGCCTGGACCCTCCCCCACGGAAGGGCCCGGCGAGTGTGGATTTGCTCCGACTTGCTCCTCGGACACCCTGCGGAGGGCCCCGAGCGGCCCCTTGTGCTTGTCTGCTGGTCGGACCAGGCGCCGGGGAGGGGAGGCGGCCTGCCGGGCCCTGGGGGGCTGTCCCCGGCCCGCAGACGCTGGCGGGAGGGCTCCCCTCGTCCGCTCCGGCCCATTCCGCCTTAGATTCCGGCTCGATGTCCACCGCCACAGAGCCTGGTCCCCAGGGAACCCCGAGGCTGCGACTCCACCTCGGGACCCCGCAGCCGGTGCGACGGCACCTTCCCCTGCGTGTCCACAACACTTCTGGGCCAGGATGACGCTGTTCTTCCAAAGGGGGTGCCTGTCGGGCCCGGGTTAATGTTTGACCGTGTCCGAGATAACTAACTCGGCACTAACCAGGGGGATTCCAGGGCCACGGCGCGGGGGAGGGGTCCGTGCTGCGCGGCAGCCAGGGCCCACCTGCGCTGACCCTACAGAGACGGGGACGCAGAGGCCCCCGTCCTGGTCCTGAAGGAAGTCAGAAGACCACACTGCCCGCCCCAGTAGAGACAGGGGACCCCCGGGGTCCTGTCCCACCTGGGAAACACTCACGGGGGAGGCTCCCACATCCTTCTCTCTTCACGTAATCTGAGCACATTGCTGGGGGAGTGGGGGGGGACCAGAGCCCTGCCCACACCCAGCAAGGGGACTCGGGGGCTTGGTGACCCCCAGGCGAAAGCAGTCATCCTCGACCCCCCACATTCAGGGACCAATTTCCAAACGGGGTCTGCCCCGGGTGTCAGGGACCAGTAGCAGGGACAGTGGGGCCTGGGACAGCCTGGGGCCCCTGGAGCCACGCAGTGGGGCTCTCCCTGTGGCCGGTCCCTGTGCCCTGAGACACGACCCCGTGTGAGCGTGGGGGGCACACCTGTGACGGCGAGGGGGCATGTGTGAGCATGGGGGGCACACGTATGATTTGAGGGGGCAGGGGTGCGAGCGTGTCGGGTGGGAGGGAGTCAGGACCCCCATGACTGGCGTGCTCGGCACAGACTCCGCAGCGCACATAGCAGTGAATGGCTCAGAAATTGCCCCGGCCGCCACCCCCCTGCACCCCTGGGCAACGGTGATGTGCACGCCCTCCCGTCTGCGTGTCCTGGGGCAGAGAGGACTGGCAGCCAGCTGCCCCCGCTGCCGGGAGGGAGGGAGCAAGAGGACGCCTGCCGCAGACAGTAAAACAGTGGGGGCCCCGTTCACCTGGACACAGCCTCGGGGTTCGCGCCGGTGACCCTTGTGGGCTCAGGGGGAGAGTTTCCTCGTCCAACAGACGGAGGTCTGGCGCAAATCCCTCTAGCGCCTCGGCCCGCACCCAACAGCCTCGCTTCCAGGAAGGAGGGGGTCCGCCAGCAACATCCCCCCATCACGCCTCCGGGCTGAGCTGACACGTGGGGGACGTGGGGGCGCACCAGCCAGGGGAGGCCCCAAGCTGACCACCATCAGGTGAGGGATGACTTCGCTTTGTGCCCCTCATGTGTCCTGTGCTGTTGGGGCAAACCCCGGCCAGGCCCCCATCCTGCTGCTCAGTGGACCCGTACGTGCCTCCCGGGTCAGCGGCACCTTGTCCGGGGGCAGACGCACAGATTTTGCCCACCGTGCACCGCCTCTCGCGGGCAGTACAGGGTTTATGATTCTGGCGAGGGCGCCTGGGGGCTCAGCCGGTGAGGCGTCTGCCTTCGGCTCAGGTCATGATCTTGGGGATCAAGGCCCGCAGCGGGCTCCCTGCTCGGCGGGGAGTCTGCTTCTCCCTCTGCTGCTCCCCCTGCTTGTGCCCTGTCCATCTGTCTCTAGGGGAGGACGGGGAGGGGGCTGAGCGCCCCACACGCAGCGACCAGCTGACCCGGGGCAGAGCAGGAACCAGCACGGATACCCCCGGGGGCCCGTCTCGCAGAGTGGAGGCCCTTTCTCCCCGTAAGTCCTACATCGCAGTCTCCTGGTGGCCAGAGTGAGGGCAGCTGGCCTTCTCCACACGGCCCCCATGCCATTCCCCACCGCTGGGCCCAGAAGGTTCCAGAGGACGCGGGAGTGAGTCCTGGGGAATGCCATGGCCGCCAGCCCTAATTCTGTTGCTGGGATACTCGCGGGGGAGGAAACGCGAGCATGCTGGCTCAGCGTGTGGGCAGCACCAACTCTCCCCTCCTTCCCAGAGGTCCTCGGTCCCAGATCACCCGGCGTCCTCAGCGGAACAGGAAGCAAGGAGGGAGCCGCCCCTGCACCTTGTGGGAATGGTCCTGCAGCATGAGGGCCCTCCACGGCCTGTTCCTGGGCCCGGGGAGCTGCACGGCCGCGGACGGGGACAGGGCTGCCATGCTGTCGGGACACATGTGGTCGGCGAGCAAGGCCGTGGCTCATCCACCATCTGTTCTCCTGCAGAGAATTCTCCTGTCCTGGTCCCTGGGAGTGACGCAGCCCGTGGGGGGCACAGCCTCACCTGCCCTGCGGGATGGAGACGACACGCCACAGCTCCTGGAAGACACGGTCAGTGAAGCCCGCAGGTGCACCGTGGCAGACCTGCCTGGAAGCCATGGGGGACAGGAGGTGTCCCGCAGACACTTGGACGCCTCTGGAGGGACCCGGGGCCTTGCTGTCCCCAAGGGGACGCGAGGACAGGCAGGCACACACAGCAGGGAGCCGCGGGGGGAGACCCCGGGACCCGAGGCCCCGGCTCATGGAGGGGAGCTCACAGCACAGCACAGACACGGCTCGGGCGGCGACGGCAGCGGGGGCAAGAGGAGGTCAAGGATGTCGGATGATCTGGTTTATGGCAAGGGAGCCACGTGCAGCCGTGGGGGGGGGGGGGGTCTCCCGAGGACCCCACCTCGTCTCAGGGCACTGCCAGGTCTTTTTTTTTTTTTTAATGGAAGGTTTCTTTTTTTTTTTTTTTTTTAAGATTTTATTTCTTTATTTAACAGAGAGAGAGATCACAAGTAGGCAGAGAGGCAGGCAGAGAGAGGGGGAAACAGGCTCCCCGCAGAGCAGAGAGCCTGATGTGGGGCTTGATCCCAGGACCCTGAGATCATGACCTGAGCCAAAGGCAGAGGCTTTAACCCACTGAGCCACCCAGGCGCCCCCCTGCCGGGTCTTCTGGAAGCTCAGACTTGCGGAGAAAAGAGATCCCAGCCAGCTGGGCGGGGAAGCCACCATAAGTGACCCAGCACACACGTCCCGGCCCGCGGGGCCCCGCGGAAGGCGCCTCAAGGAGCCACAACGTGTGTCACCAAGACAAGGGCAAAGGTCAGATGAGACGCCTGCGGACACTCAAAACTCACAAGGCGAGTAAATCTACCTCACCCGACGCATGAGCAGAGGCCCGCCGCCGTCGACCGGGCCGGGAGCCCGAGAGGGAGACCAAGGCAGCAGACTTCCAGTCGAGTCTGCGGTCATTGTTTGCTAGCGGGTTAGGACTCAAAATCCAGTTTCACTAATCCTCAGACCGTGGGGCACAGGGCCTGGGCTGGGACCAGACCACAGAGGAGGATCAGCCGGGCCCGGGGGCCCCCCACTTCCCACCGCATGAGGCAACGCCATCCCCCACACCTCGACCGGGGGAGGTCTGCACAGAGGCCCAAGGAGGCCTGACCGCCTCTGAGAGCCCGGGATGGGAACTCTGCAGCCCCAGGCCCGCGGCCCAGCCCCCAGGGCAGCCCATGGCACTGCCCATAGGACACAGAGCCAGGCCCGGGGGAGCCCCTCGCCCTACCTGGACGTCCCCCACATTTGCCCCACGTATGAGGCCCCAGAAAAGGCCACTGCGCCGACGCCCGGGCTCCGGTCGCCCAGCCTATGCAAGCAAACGAAAGCATCGTGCGGGGGTGTGGCCGCCGTGGCCCGGTCCGTGAGCAAACCGGTCTCCACGCGCACCGCCCAAGAGCGTCCAGACGGCTGCGGGCACAGACCGCTCAGTACACGTCTCGTCAGCCTTCTTCCCACGGGAGGCTGGGGTGGAGCGAGACGGGGCCCCCGGTCAAGCTCCCCACCCCTCCATGCCCCCTGCGTCCCCGAAGGCCCCTGCTCAGCCGTTTCTGGGTGTGTCCGAGCCCCTGGCTGCTGTCCAGGGCACTGGGGGTTGTTCTGCTGGGACGGGAACGTCCCCTGAGCTCTGAAAGCCTGCTCGGACGGCCCCGCCATGGGCGTCTCTGTGGGGAGCCCAGGGGTGTCGGTGTCAGGACAGGGCAGCTGGCCGCCAGGGGCGTGAGGGGCAGGAAGCGCGTCCCGGGGCCCTGCACAGGCGGGGACAGGCCCTCACCCCGACTAGCACTCTGGGGCTGAGCAGAGCAGGCCCCACGGTCCTACCCCTTCCCGTGGCAGAACCACGGGCTGGGCGGTGTCCTGCGGCAGTTGTGACCAATGACCACAAGGCTATGACTCAGGACAGCCCACGTTTGTTTCCCTACAGTTCTGGGGTCAGAAGTCCCAAACCCCCGTGTCAGCGAGACCGGGGTCGTCCGGGGGGCTGCGGCGGAGAATCGGCTTCCTGCCGTGTCCAGCCTCCTGACACCCGCACACCACGCCCCCCACCTGCAGGGCCAGCGGCCTCGCTCCCCCGACGGCGTGTCCCTGGTCCCGGCCCTGCCCTCCCGCCTCCCCAACCCTCGTCAGGACGCTAGGATCACACGGGGACCCCAGGCGCAGCCCCTGGCTCAAGGCCCTTCCCACATCCTGTGCAGGGGACGGGGTGTCTCTGGCGCTGCCCCTCAGCTGACCATGGAGGTTATGAGGGATTCGGTCCAGGGTCCTAAGTGTGGGGACGTCGGTGTCCGGAGTGCCGGCGTGCCGTCTGCCCTCTCACAGGCGGCCGCAGCTGGTTTCCCGGCTTCCGCACCCAGAGCCAGGGGCCGTCCACAGGGCCAGGCCTGCGGCCAGGGTGCAGGGAGGGTGGCCCGGTCTGTTCAAATGTCAGATTTCTCCCTGACGACAAGAAAGCTGGTGTCGGGATGGGTGCGTTTTCCTTTCTCGGTCCAAACTCCCAGCGGCATTCTCCGTTATTCTCACAATAAAAGGTTATGAATGAGGAGCATGGCAGATCCTGAGCCAGCCTTGGGGGTGCAGGCCCTCTTTAGCCAGAAAACGCCCCGAGGTGGGTGCCCCTCCCTGCCCAAGACAAGCAGCGGGCACACGGTGACCCCACAGCGTGACGGGGTCAGCCTCGAGACCGGAGAAGGGAGCTGAGCAACGGCCAGGACCTGCCCACGGCACAGGGGGGCCAGGGGCCCTGGAGGGCGTCTAATGCCAGAAGGGCCCCCTCCTCCCAGCGGCCGAGAGGCTGCAAGCCGTTCAGCCCCAGGTGCAGACCCGCTCAGGGCGGCGGGAAACGGCTCAGCTGAAATCATTGGTCAGAAAAAGCCTCTCCCAGCTCCAGGGACAGCGGGCTCCAGGGGCGCCTGCCGGCCTGCAGTCCTGTCCTAGAGGGCTTCCCAGGAGACTGCAGGTGAGGGGAAGGCGTGTGACCGGCCTGCAGGGCAGCGTCGGGGAGCCCGGGGGCTGGAGGGGACTTCCCCTCCTCGGGACCCAGGGCAGGGGCAGAGGGCCCGGGAGGTGAACACAGGCTGAGGTGACAGATGACAGGAAGGGGCCCCACGTTCTCCCTGCGGCCTCCCCAGATGGCCCGACACCAGGCGCGGTCCAGGCCTACAAGCACGGACGGGCCTGCGTCCAGGAAGCTCCTGGCTGGCTCGCCAGCTTGCAGAGAACAAGAGACTGTCTGAGCGGGAGATTTTTTTAAGACGCGGCAGCCTAGTAACAAGATCCAGCAAGTGGAGGCAGGTCCACCGCCCTGATCCCTCCAGAGGGACCTGTGGGTGGGCGTGGCCGGGCGGGAGGGGCAAGAACCACCCCCCAGGGCTCGGGGCGCAGGCGGTGAGGGGTGGCTTCGTCTGATAGAAATCATCACTTCAGCAGGCACAGCCCACCGCCAAGGAGGAAACGCAAAACCAGGTCCCAGTCACGGGGACCCATTTCCTCCTGCTGGTGTCCCCCGCCCCTCCTCCCAGGCCTGCCCAGCCCACGATGGTCCCCAGAGCTCAGCGAGGCGTGATCAGGACCCATCCCAGAGAGCCGACGTGTGCTATGCACTCCCTGAAGGGACGTCCCGTTAAACCCCAGAGCCCCACTGTCCGCCCCATTCCACAGCTCACACACACAGGCTCAGAGAAGGTGAGGCCCCGCCCGGGGTCACACAGCGCTCGGTGGCAGCCCTGGAATCACACTTGGGGCCTGGGCTCTCAGCCATCCACCAGGGCAGAGTGGACAGGCTGGCCTCCGGTCAGCGGCGGCAGTTCTCCACCGGGCGGCCGCGACGGTTCTGTCCAAGGACTGTCCGCTCCCACACCCACGAAAGCAGAGTGAAGGTCAGCAGCCCCCACGAAGCCCGTGGCCTCCCCTGTGCGCTGCTCAGCCACGCAAGCCTCACGACACTCCTGTTCTGCCACGTGGGCCCGGTGTTCGGGTCCAGCTCAGGGAACAGGCTGTAGACATGAGGGGAAACAGCTCCGCTGGGAGAAACAGCAGCGCCCGAGGGACGGCTGCCCACACAGGAGGGGCGCGATGCACGGCCCATTGTGGACCCCGGAAGCGGGGAAGCGATCGGCCCGTCCAGGCCACGGCGTGTCCACCTCGCCGGCGACCTAAAACTCACTAAGTGGAAAGAACATTGAAAGGACTTTTCCCCCCATTTGCCACATTAGCCAGACTTTGAAAGTGATGGCGCGTGGCCCTGGCGGCTTGGGCTGGACCGCGCTGAGGCCGTCCGTCGCCCCCTGCCCCCAGGCCCCCGGAGGGACCCAGCAGAGTGACCAGCAGGGCCTTGGCACCCTCGGCGTCCCACCCCTGCACCAGCCAGGAGAGAAAGCTTTCTGAGGTCCGGAGCAACACCAGCCGCTGCCTGCCCTTAGCACCCCCAGTCCCAAGCCCACCAGGTGCGTTAGGTCTCTGCCACCCGGCCAGCCCACGGAGGGTGGGGGTGCTACCCCCCTCCCCGCAGGCCCCCCACCCCCGGCCTCCCGACAGCACAGGGTGGGGACCACACTCTCCGCCAGCACTGAATCCGCGATTCCTTCCAAGATGAGGCTCCCGCTGTCTAACTGGAAACGTGGAGGAAAGGCCTCCCCTCACCCTGGACTCGGGCCGTGCTCGGGGCCCCGGCCTCCAGCTCTGGGCCAACAAGGCGGCGGCTCCATGAGCCCGACACGTTGCTGGGCCCGGGACATCCGCGTTGCACAGGTAGGCGCCGAGAGCCGGTGAACCCGCTGCAGAGCCGCGCCCTCCCTGCACAGCCTTCACCCCAGCCCACGTCCCCCGAAACAGAGCGGCGCCGCCGGCATTCCCCGAGAGCAGCCGTGGGAGCAGGCTCCCTGCAGACGGAAGACGCGCGGCGGTCCAAGGCCGGCACCCGCTGGAGGGCCCCAAACTCGGGTGCAGCACGGAGGACTCCGGACTGTGACTAACTTGAGTCTCCTCGAAGGAGCAGCGAAAGGTAAAACCAGGTTCTCCAGACTAGAATCCAACCAAGGCCTGAATGATTACAGACAACAGCACGCGGCGGCAGCTCCAGCCCCGCCCGCCCCGCAGGCACCGAGCTCCCGCGGCACAGGCTCCCTCCCATCCCCGGCCAGCCCTCCCGAGCCTTGGGCTCTGGCCTGACGTCCTCTCCCAGGCAACATCCTGCGAAGGCCAGCTGGGCCCACGGGCAGTGCTCTTGCCCACCTGAGGCCTTGCAGCCCCCCCAGAAACCAGGCGTGGCCCAGGGCCCGGCCACCACGCAGCTCAGCACCGGGAGCTGCTGCCCGGCCTCATCCCGGGGATCAGCCTGGAGGGACCCCATCCGCCGGCATGAAACCCCAAAGAGGGATGTGCCTGCGAACAGGCCCTCTCAGGCTGGGGCTGCAGACAGCCGGAAAGGCCGTGCTCGGGCTCGTCTATGCCCCAGAAGCCGGGGAGGCGGGGGCGCTCCTGCAGGCACGGCGGGCATAGCACACCCCGGCCCCGCAGCCTCCGGGTTCCATCTGGCTCAGCGCACCATGATCGAAAGCGCCTTCTGACGGCGAGCCTGCCGTGGCCCCGACCACCAACCCAAAACACGACCAGCCGGTCGTCCAGCCGGCCATGAAGCCGCAGGCCTGGCAGACAGAGGCAGGACCACGATGGGTGTCACATGTGGCGTGTGGCCGAGAGACGTTTACAAGACGACACCTACTGCTCACAGTGCCCCAGAAAGACGGTGCCTCCTGCCAGCAGGGTGGGGGGCACGGCGGCGAGGTGAGGATCAGAGCAGGGTCAGTGCACACGGAAGGAGGGGGAGGGCGCCCGGACACCTGGCGGGGGGCTGTTTCAAGACCCTGAACCCCCAGAGAGGGGAGGCCGTGCATCTGAGAAGCCAGGCCACAGAGCCGGGGCCCGGAGCACACTGTTCTCGTTGTTCTGCGCCCTTACTGACGAACTGTACCAAATGTAATACTCTCACGAGCACAGCAGATACACGTTTTAATTCTACCAGGGCCGGACCCCCCCCCAACAGTGTCAGCGGCCTGGGAGTTACACACGTCCGGTCCCGGGACATCCGCCTGCCCCCGCTGAGGCTGAAGCGCCCCACCCAGACCCCGCCCCCTCTCCTAAGGGCCCAGAGAGCCCAGCCTTTGCAACAGTTCAGATGAAGGGACTACGCACTTTGGTGGACAGAGAGCATGGACGTGTGCACACGCGTGCATATGCGTGTGCTGGCCTGTGTGTGCGTGCGTGTGCACAGACCCATGTGTGTCGCACCCGTGCGTGTGCTGAGTGTATGCGTGTGCATGTGCGTGTACGCACACAGGTGTGTAAGCACGTGCACGCGCCTGTGGGGGACATGCATCGAGGGGGCGCAGGGCCCTCTGGATGGGGTCAGTGTCGCTCCTTCTAGGTTTTGCCCCATAGCACTGTCCCCTCTCCTCCCACTTCTGAAGAAAAACAGGAGTACCCTGAAAAACGAGTTTTGCTGAAATTCAAAACTATCTTATGAAGTCGTGTACCCGAACCCTGACAAGTGCTTGCCATCTGCTTTGGTCCCACGCGACCAGGGAGCCATTCCCCCAGGATGACAGACCCCCACAGACACGGGGCCAGGATCTGTGCTTTGTGTGTCCAAACCAGGCCCCCTGAGGCCCACCCAGGAAGCCCGAGCTTCCTGCGGGAGTCCCGGCGGAGAGAAGGGGTGGGAGCCCGGGGCCGAGGGCAGGCAGCTGACACAGCCAAGTGCCAGGGCCGGACACAAGATGGCTTGGGTGGGCACCAGGGTCTGGGCTCCCTGCAAATGCCCGCCAGACTCTGTCCTTGTGCCCCAACCCTGACTCTGAGCCGCTGCTCACGAGCACTGCGGGCGTGCGCAGCCGCGTCAGACCCTGGGAACACACATCCACCAAGACAGCGGGTCTGCCGGTGGCACCGGGCCTGCAGGGTCAGACAGCCTCGGCCCGTGGACCCCTGTGGACGCCCAGTTACAGGGCGGGGGGGGGGGTGAAGGCATCAGCTCATTTATGACTATTAGAGCCACATGAACAATCCTTAGACGAAACAGCAAAAGACGTTCTTTTTTGTGGGGGAGGGGTCAGGTGCAACACAGACAGACACATGGAAAAATGCATCATTTTTCGTCCCAAAAAATGTGCAAATCAGCAAACTGGGCCTCAAACCTTTAATTCCCAAGGATGATGTCTAAGGGTTTCTAGAAAAAATTGAGCCTCTGCTAAGGTAGGATTTCACACACACTAAGTCTTCTCCGGTAACACCTAGAGGGGGCAAGTATTATCCCATTTCAAGAGACTTAGTCCCAGCAGGGGTGGGCCCCATGCTCCCCGCTGAGCCCACTTCCTGCATTAAGCTCCAGGATGCAAAGAGACCTGCATTCCACGGGGCGGTTTCCTTCCCAGAGGACCCTAGACCTGGGCCACCCCAGCACAGCCCCAGGAGTGCCTGGGACTGAGCACACGGGTTTTCCCACCAGCACAACCCGCCCGCCCAGAAGTCCACCTTAAGTCCAACACCCAACCCTCAGATCTCAAGATTACATCTCACCAAAGCTTAGGGATATAACATTGTATTGTCTCCACTCTGTGGCTAAAAGCCATCAACACTGATTTCCTCCCCTTTGATTACAAAGTTTCATAAACCGGGGGCGGGGCTGTCGGCTCCAGGGTCAGGAGCAGGGGTCCGGCTTACAAACTCTAACACGTGCAGCCCTGAGCCGGTCCGGTGGGCCTCGCCGCCCCCCTGCAGCTGCGGGGGCAGCCCCTGAAGCCAGGACTCACAGCCCCAAGCCGCCCTGGGAGGTGGTAAGAGCCCAGGGAACACGACAAGGTATAGGGACAAACGTGGTCCCCAAGCGCCCCTGGACTTGACTCACATGGAGGAGGAAACAAACAGGTGCTTCCGGCAGATGGGGCGATGAGGGAGTCCCTTTTCAGAAAGGTCTATGGGCCTGGGGACACACCTTCTAGAAACAGGGAAACAAGCGATTATTTCTCTCTCTCAAGTCCTGTCCCTCCTTCCTGGCCAGCTGTGGCCACAGGCGTGTTGATGCCGTGGTGACCACAGTCCACAGTCTCCCACGGTCACGCCAACCTGGAGAAGAGGGCCGTCGGGGACAAGTGTCCGCCAGCCCTGCGGCTCTACCTGGGACTACGCGCGGGACTCCCCTGGGGTGGGGGCTCCCTTCCGTGACTGGCATGCCCCAGGGCCTCCTCCTCCTCCCGGGCCTTTGTGGGGCCCGTTGGGAAGACGAGCTGGCCCACCGTGTGTTTGGGGCCGGGGTCCCAGGAGCTGGCACAGGAAGTCGCGGCGCGGCTGGTTCGCGGCCCACGCGGGGAAAGCCGGGGTGCCGTCCAAAGCGGGCTTCAGGGCATTGTTCCCGGCCGCCGGCCTGGCGCTCGGCCGCATCAAAGGGGACCGCGAGCAACCCGACACCCTGGCGGGCGCGGGGACACAGGCCTGGCGGCCCGGCGGCGCACAAAGGCTGGCCCTGGGGAGCCCGAGGAGTTTCGCCTCAACAGGTTGGAAACGCAACGAGGGCGCTCCGCGCTGCACGGTCCTCCCGGAGACCTGCCAGGGCCCGCGCGGTCACTCCCAGGCCCGGAGGCGCGACCCACTGCGGCCATTCAGGCGCCGGGAGGGACGAGCCGGGTGACGCTGACACAGGCCCTGCCGGCCGGCGGCTGGCGACCCGCGTCTCCGGAGCCCCTGCGCGTGGAACGGCCGCCGCCGCCGCCGCCGCCGCCCCGGCCCCTCGTCGGCCCCTCGTCGGCCCCTCGTCGGCAGCGCGGTCCGCCCGCGCCAGCTTCCCAGCCGAGTCCCCCAAGTTTGTGCCGACGCGAAGGGCTCAGGAAGTGGACGGTCCCCGCTACCCCTGGCCCAGCCCGGTCTCCGACCGCGCGGCGCGCCGGGATGGCGCGAACCCCGCAGCCTCAGAATGAATGGCCGGCGCGGGACACTCGGGACGCAGGGCCTCGGCGCGACCCCGTCCCCCTCCGCTCGGCCCCGCAGCCACCTGCGCGCGTGGGCAGAGCCGGGCAGCCTCCCGGGACCGAAGCCGAGATGCGCCGGGCGTAAGGCCGCCGCCGCCTGGACGGGCCGGACACCCGCACCCAGGGCCGCTGGCAGGGGGCCGGCGCGGCGAGCCAAGCTTCGCTCCCCGCCGGGTCTTACCTGGCTCCGCGGAGGCCGCGCGCACTCCGAGCAGCAGGACCAGCGCGGCGAGCCCGTCCAGGAGGCTCCGCGGCCGCGGCCGCAGCCAAGGCCACCTGCGGGCGACAGGCCACAGACCCCAGGTTAGAGCGCCGCGCGAGTCCACCGCCCGCCCGTGCGACCCGCTGCCCCTGCCCACCCCGCACCTCGGCGCCATGCTCCGCGGGCCCGACCGTCCGCGCCGCGGATGCTGCGCGCTCCGCCGCCGGGTCGGGCAGAGGCGGGGCGGGGAGGTGGGCCGGGGGCGCGGGGGCGGGGCCGGGGGCGGGGCCGGGGGCGGGGCGCGGGCCGAGACCAGGCGGGGACCGAGCGGGGCGGAGCCAGGGGCGGCCGGGGGCCTCGGGACGCGCGGAGGAGGAGCGGAGACTCGGCGGGGCGGGGCGGCCGGGGGCGGCCGGACCCGCAGGGGAGGAGCCGCGACCCCGCGGGGCGCAGGGCCTCGGGCGCCGGGTTGGACCGGGTGGTGGGCGGCGGGGAGTACGCGGGGCAAACGGGGCGCGGAATGGGACGCAAGCCCGGGGCCGAGTGACCGCCGCTTCCCCCGGGTCCCGGCGCTTTCTCCCCGCTCCCGCCCTCTGTCCCCAGCGCTCGTGGCCCGCCCGCGCCCCCGCCCCCGAGGGAGCTGCCTCCCGCCTCCGCCCGAGGCCGCACGTGGGGTCCCGGCCTCCAAACCCGCAAGGTCCGAGGGTACGCAGTGCGTCCGGCGGGCGTTTATTCGGGAGGCGGGCGGTTGGAACAAAGACCTTTCTTGCTGGAGGACAGCGGATGAGGAGGAGGACGCGGAGCTCCTCCTGCCCAGCGTCGTGGGCACAGTGGCCGCGTCGTGGCGGTCCCCCAGCCTCACACGTGCACGGGCGCAGGCCCAGGGCAGCAGCGTTCCCCAAGCCCCACTGCCGGCCTCCTGCGGCGGCTCCGGGTCGGTGGGCCCTACCCGCCACGGAGCCCCAGGGCGCCCTCCACCCCGGTGGAGCCCTGCCCCCACTTTACAGAGGGCCCTGAGCGGTCGGCGGGGGGGGGGGGGGGTGCGGGCAGCGAGAAGGCCACGCAACTTCCCCGGGTGTCCTGCTGCCCCCAGGAATTGGCCAAGATTCCCCTCGGGTGCCTTCCCGGCCCCCTCCAGGAGTTATGTCTGGTCCTGCGGGCACTTCCTCAGGCCAGAGCTCCAGCACCCCGCCTGGCTGCAAGCCTCCAGCTCCTTCTGGCAGGCTGGCAGTTGTGCCCTTGGGGTCCCGCCCTCACAGCCCCCCAAGTCCCCTGCACTCAACCAGAGCTGGCCATATCCAACTTCCCAAAGTAAACTGCCTTTTCCCGGTACCTGGTGTTCTCCCCGTTTGCAGAGAGCAGAGCCCCCAGAGCCATTGCCTTTGGCTGGGTAACTTTGAGCTAAAGGTTCTGGATGCACCTTCCTCTGTCCCTACTGGGTCCTCTCCAGGTTGGGTGAAAAAGGGCACTGGTGGTCCATGGCAAGGACAGAAATCAAATAGAGGATTGTGACCCACTTTTTTAAACATGAGAGAACGACATGGATGAGAAATGATTAGCACACAGTTTCAGAAGTTTTTTGTTGCATGTGCGGATAGAGAGGTGGACTGTGTCCCCCCGCGGCCTGCGTCTGTGTCTGTTGGGCGCTGGTGCAGTGCGGGGGGTTGCACCTGTGCCTGTGTGTGCACGCTGTGTTCCTGTGTCTCGGTCCCAGGGACACCCCTCCTGTGCCTCATGCTCCGCCTGTTCTCTGCCAGTCCACCCTTCCTTCTGTCTGTGGGTCAGAGCCCTACTGCAGGGGGGGCTCTGAAGGGCCGCATCCCCCTTCTCCCAGGTCACTGCCCTACAGGCTGGTCCTGTTTCCACCCAGCCCTGCTCAAATTTACTTAAATTCAATTAGCTGAGATGTGAGGTGTTGTTAGTCTCAGGGGTGGAGGTCAGGGAGTCCCAGCTGCACACAGCACCCAGGGCTCGTCCCATCACGTGCTCTCCTGAATGCTCGCCCCCCCCCTTGCCCCATCCCCCGCCCCCTCCCTTCTAGCAACCCTCAGTTTGTCTCCTGGAGTTAAGAGTCTCTCATGGTTTGTCTCCTCTAACCAGAGAGGTTCCCTTCCCCTGTGTTCATCTGCTTTGTTTCTCAAGTCCCACATGCGAGTGAGATCACACAATCGTCTTTCTCCGGCTGACTTAATTCTCTCGGCACAATCCCCTCCAGTTCCCTCCACGTCCATGCAAAGGGCAGGACGTCTCCCTTTCTGACGGCCGAGTCACATTCCGTCGTGCAGACGAGCCCCGTCTTCTCTGTCCCTTCCTCTGTCCACGGACATCCGGGCTCTTCCCGCAGTCTGGCTGTCGTGGGCGTCGCTGCTGTGGACGCTGGGGGACAGGGGCCCCTCGGGTCACTCCGTCTGCGTCTTTGGGGTAAATTCCCAGTGGTGCGATCGCTGGTCGTAGGGCAGCTCTGCTGTTCACGTTTGAGGACCCTCCGCGCTGGGTTCCAGAGCGGCCGCACCGGCCTGCGTTCCCAGCAGCAGTGCAGGAGGCTCCCCTCTCTCCGCATCCTCGCCAGCGCCTGTCGTCTCCTGGCTGGTTCGTTTCAGCCGTCCTGACAGGCGTGAGCTGGGGTCTCGCTGTGGTGTTGATCTGAATGTCCCGGATGGTGAGTGACCCGCCCTGCCCATTCCTACATCTTCAGATCATAAGACTTGCCTCCACAGGTGTGACTGATGCTGGTCCCGGGGCCTGCTTGTGGCTCTAGAGAGCGTGGCTGCAACAGCAGGGCTGCAGATGCAGCCCCACCCTGCTCCTGTGGCTGGGGGCTCCCCTTCCCCTCCCCCTCTTCCCCAGCCCTCCCCCTTCTCACCTTCTCTCCTCTCCCCTTCATCTCTCCTCTCCTCCCCTCTCCTCTCCTGGGCTCAACCCCTCCGGTTGGAAACCCCGAGGAGGGATGAGCCCACCTTTGCAGGCTTGGGGGAGAAGGCCAGCTTCAGAGGACATTCTGTGGAATGAAAAGTGCAATCAACAGCAAAAAGGACAAAAATAAGGCTTTCTACTTTGAAACACGTATGATGGCTCAACTCATTGCTGTCAAAACATACATTCGCATTCTTTTTCCCCCTTCCTGTGTTACCGTAGGGTCATTGCTCTGCCGTTCCCATGACATTCACATCTTTTCCCCCTTTATTTACCAGCAAATGTGATCACTGTAGAAAAGACGGAGAACACCGACAGGCACACAGAAAAGCCCGCAAGTGTCGTTCAGCCAACACTGTGCTGTGGGGCTTCCCATCGCCGTCCACGCAGACCCCTATTCGGTGGGAACCTCGCTCAGCCCCCCGGTGGGCAGCACAAATCAACTCACCCCAGAGACGTGCCCGGGGCAGGGGAGACCTGGGGGCGGGCAGCGGAGGGGCAGAGGGTGGGGGCGCCCAGAGCGAAGGCCCAGGAGGGAGGGCCATCCCCATGGGTGCGCTCGGGGGTCCTCGGACACTCGGCTGGTCCGTGGGGTGAGTGGGAGCGCCGGCTTCCTCTGTTCCTTGCGGCCCTTGGCATCCCGTTCCTCCCTCCCCAGATAGCGATGACAGAAATGACGGAGGGGGCGGTGCTGGTCCCCAGCCCGTCCCGGGAGAGGTGAGGAGGGCCAGCAGTGCCCGGCGGAGCCCTGGCCGCAAGACTGGCCGGCAGTCCCACCGCGGCTGGGGACGGGCTCCAGGTCGGCTGCGCGGCGCGGGGTTCGGTTCTGCCGGTCTGCTGGGTTTCGTCTTAACCTGACGCGGGGTTTTCGGAACCTGCGCTGCAATCTCTCGGGCCCGGTGCTTGTGCCACGGGGTCCTTCCTGCTCCACGGGCAGGCGGGTGCTGGGGCACGGCCCGCGGGTGTGCGCAGAGACAGGGAGGGGGCTCGGGGCGGGGGGGAGCAGAGCACGGCCAGGGAGGGGCAAAGAGCGGGTCACCGGGCCTCTCCCCGCCGGTCCCTTCCTGCCTCCAGAGGCGGCCTGCGCGGAAAGTTCTTTGCTCAGGAAGGGAAGAAGCTTTGTGCTGACAGCGCGGGCTGGGAAAGCAGAAAGCCTGTCTCGCTCAGGGCCAGGCCACACACCAAGATCCCCCCGCCCGCGCCACAGGGTCCACCCCCGATCTGAGACGCAGCGACCAAGGGCAGGGGCTCATCCGAGACCCTACAGGCCGGCCTCCGCGGGACCCACAGCTCCCCTGCCTGGCTGCACAGCCCTTGTCAGACGGCAGTGCCGTTTGTGTTCGCGGGTCTCTGCTTGCTGCCCACGCGGGCAGCTCCCCACCTGGCGCTCAGCACCGGGCTGCTCCTGGGGGGAGGCCCGTCCCGGGAAACACCGGCCAAGGGGAGGGACCAGGGGAGCCGGCTGCCCTTCGCACGTGCCGCCTCCAGCCTTCCCTGGGCAGCCAGGGGAGCCGAGGGAGCCCGTCGGGGGATGTCTCCCAGCACAGCTTGGGAACGGCGAGGGAATGACGCATCTCCAGCAAACACAGTATTGTGGCCCGATGAAAGGCACGGAAACCAGGGCTCGCGGGGACCGCTTGTCCAGCACCCCACGCGGTGTGCTGCTCTGACGTCATGGGCGACCTGAGGAAGGGGAGGGGCCCAGCGGCGGCGATGGGCTCCGAGCGCCAGGATCACAGGAGACCTTTGGCTGTTCTCTGTTCTTTTCCACATCGCCAAAGGCTCATACAATAAACATTTATATTAACGTAGAGGGGGCCATTTCCTCATTTCACCGGTGCGAGGAAATGTCTCAGCTCATGTTGAGTCACCAGAGGGGAAGGGGCGGGTCCCTGAACTCTCCCGTGCATCGTCCAACAACCTGGAACATTCTAGCTCCGGGACCGCCTCCTCCCCATAGAGACAGCAGCGGGTGCCCCAGGATGAAGGGAAACACCCCACGCCTTGTAGTCTGCAGGTGCCAGGAGGAAGGAGTCCAGGTGATTCCCGTTTCCTGCCAGCCTGGCTGCCTTCCACGACGAACAACACGGCCCCGTCCCCTCTCCTTGCTCGGTAAACGGACACGGACGGCCACACGGACGGCCACGCAAAGCCCCCTCGGGCGACTTAGCCTCAGAGTTTCCCCCAGGCCACTCCTGCTCTTCCCCTGCAATGAGCCAGGATGACTGTCGGGGCAACACCGCCGAGCTGTGCCTACAGCCTCTGCTCACCCGCACACACCCCAGGAGCAGGGCTGACGCCCTTCCAGCCCCGAGTCCAGAGCACCCGACGACGGGCTGTGCCCTTTGCCTTCCATGCCCAGGCCCACCCTCCCCCTCTGCACTGCTTCGTGCTCAGGTCCACCCAGACCAGCAGCCTGGGAACCCCGCACGCCGCCCGGCCCCATCTTTCCGTGGAGCCCCCAACCTGCCGAAGGTTCTTCTGCCTTCCTTGGCTCGTTTTTCCCGGTATTTGCTTATGCCCTTCCCACTTCCCTCCAGAGAGTTCAGGCCCCCAGAGGACAGCCCCTTTGCTTTGTTCGCACCTGAACAGAAGGAAGCGGGGAAGGAGCAAAGGCAAAAACCTTAAAGCTGGGACAGGCGTTTCGAGGTGTTCCTCGCCAGGAACCGCGGTGCAAACCTTCAGGGCGGGACCGGTCTGCACCCCTGACGACCTCCACCTTCCGTGACCCTACGTTCAAGTCGTCTGTGCACACTGCCCTGCCCCCTCTCACCCCCAAATGTGAGCCACTTGAACATATAAAACTAACATGTGCTGTAACTCATGTTAAAAATCCCCAACACTAGGGACAAGGCTCAAGTCCCGCTTGACCTGCCTCTTCATCGCTGTCTCCTGACGACACAGTCCCTGTTACGGGCTTCTGCTGGCTATTTTAAAATGCATTTTCTAGGCGCGTGTTTCTCTAGGAATGTAAAAAGTTGTTTTATGAAAATCTTAGCATACGCAGGAGATAACACTCATGGGTCCGAACGCTTGCTTTGTTAACGCCACGCGTGTTGTAGCTTTTCTCGTGTCCGTATACATGCATGCATTTCGGTGATGGCACCATTATCCCGTGGTAGGGACACAGCGTACTCCGTGGTCCCACCGTTGGTGAGACTTAGGTTGTTTTGATTCTTTGCTCAAAATAATATACGGCCTTGAAAAGAGACAGAAGGCACGACAAAGAATGGAACTGAAGAGCCAAACGCGGGAAGTCCAGCGGAAGGTGAAGAACGGTTAGATAGGCTCATCCGTGAGCTCAGGTCAGCTGAGGAGAGAGCCAGGACCCTGAAAGCAGCGCTACGGAAACCTCTGCGTGGAGACACGAAGAGAAGACGGGGTACGGAAGACAGAGCTGTGCATTCAGGAGCAGAACTCTGAAGAAAAATGGCTGAAATTTTTCCAAGTTTAGTGACAGGCTCTAAACCATAGATCAAAGCTCAGAAAACATGCATCGAGATAGGTGCTCAAAAAAAAAAAAAAAAAAAAAAGTAAGAGGCGCCTGGGCAGCTCAGTGGGTTAAGCCTCTGCCTTCAGCTTGGGTTATGATCTCAGGGTCCTGGGATCGAGCCCCGCATCGGGCTCTCTGCTCAGCGGGGAGTCTGCTTCCTCCTCTCTCTCTGCCTGCCTCCCTGCCTACTTGTGATCTCTGTCTGTCAAATAAATAAATAAAATCTTTTTTTAAAAAAGGAAACCAAACAAGAAACAAAACAAAACAAAAATTCCATATGCATGACATATTCAAGCTGCTGGAGAAAAAGACATAGAGAAAGTCTCTAAGGCAGCCAGAGTACAAACATGGAAACGTTTCGTGCAGAGAAGCGGAGATAAGAATTGTGGCACAATTCTCCTCAGAAACCGTGTAAACTGGATGACCAGAGCCCTGAAATAAACAAAAAGTGTTGAAAATATATGTTAAAAATTAAGGATTAGAAAAAGACTATCTCAGACAAACGAGAACTGTGGAAATTTATTGCTGGCAAACATTTTATAAGAAATGATAGCCGACGTCCATCAATCAGAAAGAATAGTATCGGACCCCCAACTGGGTCTTCAGAGTGAAAGGAAGAGCGCCAGAAATGGAAGAAACGGAGATAAGACAAAACTTTTTCTCTCTTTGTTGTTGCTTTTTAAAGATTTTTATTTATTTATTTATTTATTCATTTGACAGACAGAGATCACAAGTAGGCAGGGAGGCAGGCAGAGAGAGAGAGGAGGAAGCAGGCTCCCTGCAGAGCAGAGAGCCCAATGTGGGACTCCATCCCAGGACCCTGGGATCATGACCCGAGCCAAAGGCAGCAGCTTTAACCCACTGAGCCACCCAGGCACCCCTCACCAGTACTTCTTAAAAGTAAAAATACAGGGGCGCCTGGGTGGCTCAGTTGTTAAGCATCTGCCTTCGGCTCAGGTCATGATCTCAGGGTCCTGGGATCCAGCCCGCATCGAGCTCTGTGCTCGGTGGGAAACCTGCTTCTCCCTCTACCACTCCCCCTGCTTGTGTTCCTGCTCTCGCTGTCTCTCTCTGTCAAATAAATAAATAAAATCTTTGAAAAAAAAAGTAGAAATATACTCTCCTCAAGTGCACATTGATATCATCAAGATATACTTTTTTTCTGGGCCACAAAATATATCTCAGCAAACCTAAAAGAATATAAATCATACAGAGTGTGCTTTCAAGCCATGACAGAACAAGAAATCAAAAAGATATCTGTAAAGTCCTTAAATATTTAGAAATCCTAAACAACACAATTCTAAGTAAGTCAAAGGTCAAAGGGACATCTCAGGGAAATATAAAAACATTTCAAATTAATTGAAAATGAAAATTAATTGAAAATCCCAAAATTTGTGGGAAGAAGCTGAAGAGGTGCTTAGCAGGAAATTCATAGCACTGAATACCCATATTTAAAAAGAAGACAGATCTCAAAGAGAAGAGCTCAGCTTCCATCATACAAACCTGGAGGGGGGCAGGGAAGGCCAATTAAGCACAAAGGAAGGAAAGAAAGGAAATAATACAGATCAGGACAGAAAACAATGCAACGAAAATTACCGAAACCAAAATCTGATTTTTTGTTTCTTCTGTTTTGTTTTCTTTTCTTTTCAAGTTCTGGCCAGACTAGTCGTGAAGAGTACTGATGTAACTCACCAACACCAAGAATGAAAGCACGGACATCACTATAGATCCTGCAGCTTTTCAAAAGATAGTATAGGAATATTACAAACAATTTAATTTTATCCTAATATGTTCTGTAGCTTAGACAAAGTACACAAATTCCTTGAAAAATGCAGATTGTCCACACTGATACAAAAAGAAATTTTAAAATTTAAATGGCTCTGTATCTGTTGAAGACATTGAACTCATAACTAAAAACCTTCCTAGAAAGCAAACTCCTAACCAAAAAACTTCACTGGTGAATATTATAAAATATTTATTGAAGAAGTAACTTCAAGCCTACATAACCTTTTTCAGAAAACAGAGCAGGGAACAGTTTCCAATTTTTTTCATGAGGCCTGATTACCCTGGTGCCAAGGACACCATAGGAAAAGAGAACAGTATGCAGAAAATTTTAACAAAATGCTAGCAAGTAAAACTTGGCAATATATAAAAAGGATAGTATATCATGACCAGGTAGGACTAATTCCCAGAATGCAAGGTTGGCTTAACATTAAAAATCCAATTTAGGGGCACCTGGGTGGCTCAGTGGGTGAAACATCTGCCTTCGGCTCAGGTCATGATCTTGAGGTCCTGGGATCAAGTCCCGCATCGGGCTCTCTGCTCAGCAGAGAGCATGCTTCCTCCTCTCTCTCTGTCTGCCTCTCTGCCTACTTGTGATCTCTCTCTCTCTGTCAAATAAATAAATAAAATCTTTAAAAAAAAAAAAAAAGAAAGTCCTAAGGAATGTATATAAAAGCTATCAGAATTAAGGGAGTGTAGCAAGGTTCTAAGATGTAAGGACAACACAAAAAATTGATTTATTTCTATATACTAGCAATGAACAGTTGGAAATCGAAATTCAAAATAATATTTAAACCAGGGGTGAATGTAATAAAATATATGCAAGATTTGTGTGCTAAACACTATAAAACACCACTGAGAGGTATTGAAGAAGTACAATGAGTTATCGCCTCACACCTGTCAGAGTGGCTAAAACCAACAACACGAGAAACAGCAGATGTTGGCGAGGACGTGGGGCTCCAGGAGCCTTTGTACCCTGCTGCTGGGAAAGCAAACTCGTACAGCCACTCTGAAAACTGTGGAAATTCCTTAGAACTTAAAAATAGAATGACCTTTTGGTCCAACAGTCATATTATTGGGTATTTACCCAAAGAATACAAAAACACTGATTCCAAGGGATGCATGCATTAGTCACGGAAGCCAAGACATGGAAGCATTCCAAGTGCCCAAGGACTGATGAACGGATAAAGGGGGTGCACACTCACACTCATTCACACACTCACACTCACTCACACACACACTGGAATATTATTCAGCCGTAAAAAAGAATGAAATTTCGCCATTTGCACCAACATGGATGGAACCAGAGAGGATCATGTTAAGTGACATAAGTCAGAGAAAGACAAACACCATATGATCTCACTCACATGTGAAATTTAAGAGACAAAACAAACAAGCAAAGGGGAAAAGAAAAGAGACAAATCAAGAAACAGACTCAGGGACAGAGAACACACGGTTGTGGGGGCAACGGGTGAAATAGGTGATGGGGAGTAAAGGGGCGTCTGTCCAGATGAGCTTTGGGTGACGTATGGAATTACTGAATCACGGTGCTGTCAGAAACTATATAACGTTCTTTGTTAACTAGCTGGAATTAAGAAAATAGCTTAAAAATAAAGTTTGCATGACATTGGGCAAATTAAAAAAAATAAAGAAGTTCTGAATATAAAGATAGTTATACCGTGTGTTTGGATCAGGAGATTCAACAGTGTTAAAATGTCCGTTCTCCCTAAATGGGCCTACAGACAGAACATACCCTACATGATTTTGATAATTTATTGTCAAGTTACAGCAATTAAAATGGTGCAGTATTAGCAAAAGGACACGTAAATCGATCAATAGAACTGAACAGAGAATTAAGAAATAGACCCATGTATGTGGTCAACGAACCTCAGCAGAAGCGCCTGATCTCCTCTCTTCCCCCTTCCCATCAAGTGACAGCTCAGACATGGAAGAACAAGACCCACGTGGGTGGGTAAAGCCACGCCGGCTTGAAAACTCCATTTCCCAAACACAGCTCAGGACGGACTGGCCCCACGTCCACAGGAAGTGTGCCCAGGTACAGGTCCTGCTTTGAGAGGAGTTCAAATCAATGGCACACCAGGTATTTCTAGAGCATGTGCAGACCAGCAAGGCCGGCGCCAACAAGGGGCCGTTTCTATCATTAGTGTCATTCCTGTATCATGTCCCACCTTTATCAGAAAGCCAGAGGAACAGACCTAGAAAGCTAAGCCGATATCAGACCCATCAGTAGAGATGATAAAGGCTTGTGCCCGTCCTTTATTCACCCACCAGAATTGGCCAAGTAGAACAAGCCGGACAGTACCACGTTCAAGGGTGGGTACGGAGCCACTGGAGTGCTCCTAACGCTGCTGGTGGGGGCACAAATCAGCCAATCACTTTTAAAAACTAGCGGTGTCAGTAAAGTGAAAATGCCCATATCTGGACCCAGCAGCTCCTCTGTTGAAAATATCCCCCAACAGATACAGTGGCACACATTCCCTAGAAAACATGCAAGGATGTCATAACAGCAAGATCTGGGAACAACACGCATGTCTATCAGTCGCTGTGTTAAAGTAACACAATGAGACACTAATCGGTGATGAGGAAGACGAGGAAGACCGTGCTCTGTGGGACAGCACAGGGGAATTTTATGGCTATTACCGGTGAATGAAAGGAGCCAGACCTACTCTAGGATTCCCTGTACACTAAGTTCTTACTGTTCAATGGTCAAAAATATTGGAAGTCATTATTATGGATCATAAAAAAATTGGGACATTTTCCAATTCATTATGCATGATGAGTATGACCTCCAGAATTACATCAGACAAAGACAAGGCATGTGTGTGCACTCACATGCTAAAGCCTCGCCTCCCTCACGAACACAGAGGCAGAGAACTATCCAACGGAACCCACCTGGGCGCTTACGGAACACTAACTCATCTCAGGAACATAAGGATGGGTCAGTGTCGGAACATCTGTTACTACAAGGGTCCACTTCAGTAGGTCAAAAGACAAAAGCCATGTGGTTATGTAAACAAATGCCAAGATGGGCGCCTGGGGGGCTCAGTCAGTTAAGCGTCTGCCTTTGGCTCAGGTCATGATCCCAGGGTCCTGGGATCGAGCCCTGCATCAGGGTCCCTGCTTGGTGAGAAGCCCGCTTCTCCCTCTCCCTCTGTCTCTGTCTCTCTCTGTCAAATAAATAAACAAAATCTTTAAAAAAAAACTCTAAAAACAAATGCCAAGATGTTTAATACAATTCAATATTTGATGATAAAAACTCTCATGCTTTGGGGCAAAACATGCTTCCTTCTTGTTGAAAGTTATCTATTGTGAAGTATTATACATTCTGTTAAAAATCAGTAAGAAGAAAATGATAAAAATTTGGTAAGAATAAACATTTAATTATACTTGAGATCCTAGACAATGTGATAGGGCAAGGAAAGAAATTAAGGCTAAATATTGGAACTGAGTATTTGCAGTGACAGCATTGCTCATTTAGGGAATTCCAAGAAGATCAGTCAGAACACTGCAAAAACATTAGAATAAAGAAAGTTGAGAATGTTAGAGACAAGGTAAATGACAGTTTCCTTACAAATGAACAATAATAAAATTTAACATCATGGGGAAATATCTTACAATAGTGACAAAACACATGAAACGCCTAGCAGGGAACTTTAGTAAGATGTGCATACGACTTGCTGAAAATGACAAACTTCTATCAGGGGACTGAACAGGAGACCTCCATAAATGTCAGGGCCCTCCCCATCCTGGGACTAGTGAAGCCTGATGGTTAAGAGGGGACCTTCCAATGTCCAAGAGAGGACTAAGCACCATGTGGGGGCCCAGCTCAGGAACACGTCCTGTGATCACCACCACCCCCGCCCACAGACACACACTTTTCTCCTGATCCTGGATTACAGTTAAAGGGTTCATGCTTCACTTTTGTTTCAGGCCCTGTGTTTGGGGGAACTGGCCAGGACAGCCAGCAAGTTCATAGCTGAGGGTCCACACCAAGGGCCAGGAGAATGGACAGACCAGAGCGCATCCTTTTAGCCAGCTGGCCCACATTGGTCTCCAGTGAGCACCTTGGCAAGCCTCATCCGGGAGACGGTGCCAGCAACGGGGTTTGCCTCCGCTGCCAGGCGAGGGCTAGGTGAGACAATCGCCAAGTTCAGCTTCACAGGAGGCAGAAGCCGAGGCAGGAGATGGAGTCTGGGGGGCACTTTTTCCCGCTTTAGAGATGGGGCTCAGGGAGGGGAGGCATTTCCCCCCAGGTCCCATGGCTGATGGGGCAGGGAGGGAACTCAACGAGATGGTCTAAGACTCCAACCCTCACTCCTCCCACCCCATGTCCCAAACTGAAGTCAGCTGTTTTCCAGAATGCCATCCTCTTGGCACTCCTGGTCTTGGGGGATGATGTTCCATCCCGGCCAGTTGTGTGGGGCCCTCTGTGTCACCCTCCTCTCTGCCCTGCATCCCACCCAGCTCCATCTATCCTGTCTCCTGAGTGCATCTGCATCTCAATGTCTACCACTACCACGCCGGTCCAAACTGGGGTGGTCCCTGCTCTCTTTCTGACAGACTCCAGTCTGTCCACCCGGAAGTCAAAGGGAGAATTTCACCGCTACGGGAGAGCGATGGCGACTTCATCACCCTCACGGTTTGGAGCAATGGCCTGCAGACGGACGCTGGCTGCCAGCCCTGCCTCTTTTCCCAGCTTCACCTTGAACCTCCCTCCGTTGATCTCCTGCTTGCTTTCCGCTCATTCTGCCCCTGCTCCCTCCCACTCTGGGCTTTTGTTCATGCTGTTCCCTGTGCTGGGTTGCCTATCCTCTTCTCTCATGAGTTACTGTGCTGGGTCTCAGGCCCATCCGTGGAGCCCCTCTTGCTCCCTCATGGCAGCCAGTCCCATCCTGACGTGGATGTGGACCACCCCCCTATGCCCAGTGCCTGGTACACACCAGCCTATCTTCGCTTCTCCGTGGCAGGGAGGTCCTTCTTGTCGTCTCTCTGTGGCCCCTTTATGCACTTGGATTTTAACCGGTGCTGCAGATTCCAGGAGCGCTCAAAGACGGTGGGTGGCTTACTCAAGGTTCTTTCGCGTTTGGTGATGTGCGCTGCTGGCCTTAGGATCAGAGTGGAGACGTGGCTGGGAGCGGGTGTGTCCTGAGCGTAGTTAGAATCCAGCTTTCAGGGCGCGCCTCCCTTGGTGGCGTGTGCGTTTCAGCGTGCCCGCCTCCAGAAGCTTCCGCAGACTTCCCGGAGCGCGGCCCCTCGCTGGAGGCTTTACTGCGGAGACGGGCGTCACCACGTCCCTGCATGTCTGACTGCGTCTGCGGACACGCATGGGCCTCGGCTCAGCCCTTCCCGGGACTGTTTCGTCCCCGCGCAGAGAGGCGGCTCCTGGCAGCGGCCGCGTGCAGAAGGCGTCACGCCCGTGCTCAGCAGCCCAGGGGCCGCGGCTGGGGAGAACGACACCACCCAGGGTCGCAAGGATCGGGGCACTGGCTCACCTTGTACCTGAGGGCCCGGCTGCCCCTTTAGGCAACACACAACGAGGAGCGTGCGAGGGGCGTGCGAGGGGCGTGCGAGGAACAGGGCCCGTGGGTCTCCATTCTTCTGACTTCATCCCTGTCTGAGCCTCGCGCCCACCTGGCTGCGCCGGCTTCTGCTTCAAGAATTTAACCAGCACGGCCACCCGTCCTCTTCCCCTTCAGGGGACTCAGGGGGAGGGTGAGCAGCGGGATGCCCCGTATGGCTCAGGCCGGACCCACATCTCCCCTCCCTCTCCTCTCAGGTGGCCCCAGCCTTCCTTGCTGCCGAGATCCCCGCCGGGGCTCAGGGGCCCTGGCTCTGCAGGGCCAGCTCAGTCACATCTGTCCCGCTGCAGCCGGGGAGCCCCTGCAGGTCCTTGAGCAGTGACCACTGGGGACAGGAATGCTTCGTGACCAAGGGCAGTGCCACCTGCAGCTCATGGGGTCAGCCATTCCTGAAGAATCCCTGGGACTCACCAGGTCTGAGACGTAGGGAGGTTTCTTAGCCTCTCTGTGCTTGAGTCCTCACTGGGGACAAGGGAAGCAAGGAAGTCACCTGGGGCTCTGCAGAAGACCAGGCGATTCCGCGGGCAGACAGTAGGGCGGCCAGTGAGTCTTCAACAGGACGAGGCTCTCGGCACTACCAGTCAGCAGGGCCATGCCCCACACGCCTGTTAGAATGGCTAATGGCTGGAAGGCCGAGCACACCAAGTGCTAGCTAAACTCTTGCCCTGGAGTAGAGATCTGTCCGGCTTATGGTGGAGTAATGACCGATACACCCTCCATCAGCTGAAAATACTGTAAGTCGGAAGTGCATTTGCCGCTCCCAGCGCACCACACATCACAGTTTGCCCGGCCTGGCTTCAGCTGCTGAGAGCGCTTCCGCTCCCTGGCAGCTGGGCAGAATCACCTCACACACGGCCTGTCTTCGGAGAGAGTGTTGAGTCGCCGTGTACTGACTGAACAGCACACCCAGAGGGACCCACCGTTGTCCCCGTGTCTGCTGGCCGCCGAGCCTCGGGACCGCCCGCTGCCCGGCATTGCGGGACACCGTACTGCAGCACCCCGCCCAGGGAAAGACCCACACGCGGATCTGAAGTTCCGCCTCTACTGACGCGCCCAGCTCTCACCCGGTTGCAAAGCTCAGAAACAGTCGTTCAACCAGCGTGGGTTGGGGACCGTCTGTAGGAAAGGGAACAACCACTTCTGAAGATACTTTGGTATTTTCTTAAAAAGCGGACCGTGCCCTTGCCGTGGGGTCCAGACGTTCCCGCCCTGGGTGTTGGCCCAGGAGAAAGGCAAGCCCGTGCCCACCCGGAGACCCGCGCCCAGACGCGCAAGCGGCTTCACAAAACCCGCGTCCGTCGGGAGGTGTACGGTGAGCCAGCCGGAATTTCGAGCCGCGGAAGCCCCTCAGCGAGAGAAGGGGCTGGATGATCGATCTCTGACACACGCCCGGGCATCGGAGCTCTCCGCCGCCGCGCGGGGGCAGCGAGCCGGGCTGCAGGCCGCACGCAGTCCCACCACCCGGTGGGAGGTTCCAGGCTGCAGGTGCACCCGCGCAGCAGAGCAGGTGCGTGGTCGGCCGGGAGCGGCCGGGGATGGGGGCCAGCCGGGAACGGCAGGCCGCAGGGGGATATGTCCACTGCGTGGACGGCGCCGGCGGGCTCCCGGCGTGCCCAGGTCAGACCGCACCGGACCGTTCGCTTCAATGCGGTCTATGGAGCGTCAGTTACATATCAATAAAGCTGTCAAAAACGATGTTCGAAACAGCCCGGTATTGTCTTAACCTGCACCCTTGAGCGGTGAGCCGCGCGTCTGGGAGCCCGTGGTACAGCCCGGCGCGGCTGCGTGCTGGGGACGGCCAGATTTAATACACTGGAAATGTCGGAAAGTCGAGTAACGAACACAGCCGCTGACAAGGCAGAGGGGCCTTCGGGAGCCGGGGCCGAGCTTCCGTGGGGCTTTGTCACCAGAGCCTCCCCGGGATGGCTGATCTCTGCCCCGGGCCCTGCAGAGCCTCTAAAGCCCAGAATTCCCTGGGACGGGCCCCTTCTGTAGTCACCACACGTCCCTTAACCCCCCCCCCGACTTTATGCTGTGACAGCGGCTCCTGCAGGACAGATGGGGGCTGGTCACTCAGGACCCAGGGGTTAGGTCCCCCGGAGCTGAGGGGCTGGAGGTCCAGCTCGCACCGACGGCTGGTGATCTAACCAATCCCGCTTCTGTGATCAGCGCCACAAAACCCTCAGCTAAAGGGTTCTGAAGGTTGCTGGCTTGGTGAGCGCATCCCCGTGGGGCCGGTGCACACCCCAGCTCCGGGGTCCCCCCAGCCTCGCCCTGCTCCCCTCTTCCTCTGACCATCCGTCCATCCCCTTCCTGCTGTCCGTCATAACAAATCAGCAACAGGAGGAGCCGTGCTTGCTTGAGTTTGGGGACCTCACCCAGGAGGTCACCGCACCTGAAGAAGGACTTGGGGAGACTCCTGCCCGCGGCCATCGGACAGAAGCAGGGGTGACCGGGCCCCTCCGCTGGCAGCTGGAGTCTGAAGCCGGGCGGACTGAGCTTTAACCGGGGTGCGGGGGTGCGCGGACCCCGGGTAGTTCGTGTCTGAGTTGCCTGGTGTGGAGCCCACACGAGTGGCATCAGAAGCATCCTGAGTGCAGAGGACAGCTGTCCTCACCCCTGCGCGGGAGGTCGGAGGGCCCCAGACGCTGCCCTCGCCCGAGCCCAGGACCCACTCCCCACTGTGTCCTCATTACCATCCTCCCGGCTGGGGGGCGAGGGGACTGGGCTAGGCAGGAGAGTCGGGGTGTCTTGAGGGCGCCGCAGCGGGGGCTGCTCTGCGTGTAGTTAGGACCAGGTAGGCAGCTGGGAGGCCTGTGGGCTCATGGGGTGGGAGGAGCGTGGGAGGAAGAGCCCAGGGATCAGGGCGGGGGTAGTGTTGGGGGTAACAGGGACTCTGGGGCAGGACACCTTGCTGAGCAGCGGGGAGACCTGACAGCACCTGGAGGGGAGGTACGGGCGTGGGGGGCAGAGGAGCGTCAACGGGGGAGCCTAGGAGATCAGGCCGCGAGTGATCCAGGCTGGAGGCACTGGCACCTGAGTGGCGCTGGGGAGGAAGGCCGCCGGTCGTCCGGGTCGTTCTGCTCCTGGCCCCAGGCCCGGACCCACAGGCTGGGATGCGGCCAAGGTCCAGGGCGTCAGGCCAGAAGTTGGTCCCCCCAGGAGCCCGAGTGCTGACCAAAGCACATGCTGGTGCGTCCGCGGCCCCCAAGCTGGGCGGTGGTGGGATGTCCGCGCCGTCCTTGACTTCCTCGCTTCCGGCAAGAGCTAGCTGGCCCAGCGCAGTGCTCCCAGGCACCCCGTCGAGGACCGCGGTCCCTGTGCACAGCCTCTTCCAGGAGCACATCTGCTACTTCTCCAAGGGAGCGTTCCGTGAACAGGCCATTAGCCTGGAGATTGGTGCCATGTTGGGCCAAGGCCATCCAGTGTCTGCAACGGGTCTTGGCATCACGAGAGAGCTTGATGTCAGCCACGGACGCAGGAAGCATCAAGGGATGGCGAGCCCCAGCCCTCGCACCAGAGCCTGCCTTGGCTCCAGGGAGGAACCAAAATGCCAGCCACTGCCCTCCCTTGCTCCTCAAAACCGAGTAAGCAGAGCCCAGCCCACCCCCCAAAACTGCCAGCCTTCCAGAACAATCCTGAACCACGCTGGGACACCAATGACAGGGCCGTGGCCAGGAGAGGCCCCCTGGGCTGCACCCATGAGAGTCCACAGGGTCACGGTAGGCTCTGGCTCCTCACGCCTATTTTCTCTGTGGCAAGGGGCAGCCCACCCACCGTGTGACGGCGGCAGACCCCAGCGGACCCCATCCTGCCTCAGGCACGGCCATCCCAGGCGTGTGAAAGTCCTGTGGCTGCCGTGATGAAGGGCCACGGATGGGTGACTTAGCAGAAATCTCTCGTCCCACGGTCTGGAGGCCGGACACCCGAGGTTCCGGTACAGGCAGGGCTGGCTCCTCCAAAGGCTGGGACGGGACACTTTCCAGGCTTCTTTCTGCTTCTGGTGGTTTCCTGTGGTCCTCGGTGTTTACGGGCTTGTAGACACAGTACTCCGGTCCCTGCCTGTCTCTCACGCGGCTGTCCTCTCCCCGTGCCTGTGTCTCTCCCCTTCTCCTTATGAGGACAACAGTCATTGGACTTCGGGTCCGCCCCACTGCAGTCTGCCCTCATGTTAACTCGTTACATCTGCAAGGACCCTGCTCCCCAGTGAGACCACGCACTAAGATTCTGGGGAGGACCTGGCTTTTGTAGATACGCCACACTGCCAGGGCACTGCCCCTGGAGGGCAGAGTGACAGCAGGCAAATATGAGATTTCCTATAAGGCCACCTTGAAAATGTGATGAATGATACGTTTCATTTGTGTCCACATGTGAAGAAATGAAAAGTTCGTTGCAGAAAATGAGTGGGCTTGGAACAAGTGGGTTTTCTGTGGTTCTAGGAATTCCTTTAAACAAACTGTTCCTCACAGGTAGCCGGCACTGTGGTGTCCTCGTGTCCCCAGACGCTCAGCCCAGGCCACTGCAGTTCAACATCAGCTTCTACGTCCCCTGGCCAAGCCAGGCTAGAGGACAGAGGAACCACCACCCCCACGGGCTGCCCGAGGCTGTGAAATAACATAGCCCATGCCTTTCCCCTACAGAGAGACACCACACTCGTGAACAAGAAGACCAGAACTTGTTTTTGTTTTTTGTTTTTCTTTTTAAAGATTTTACTTATTTGACAGACAGAGATCACAAGCAGGCAGAGAGACAAGCAGAGGAGGAGGGGGAAACAGGCTCCCTGCTGAGCAGAGAGCCCAGTGTGGGGCTCAATCCCAGGACCCCGAGATCATGACCTAAGCTGAAGGCAGAGGCTTTAACCCACTGAGCCACCCAGGCGCCCAGAAGACCAGATCTTTGTAAAGATGTCCACTGTCTCCAAATTGACGTTCAGCTTCAACGTAATTAAAATAAAATGCAAAACGGTTTTATGGGACTTCACCAATTAAATTTAAGATTCATATGACAGAACACATGTCCAAGAACTGTTAAGACATTCCAGAAGAACCAGGTGGGGAGTTTGCCCCCCCCACCTCAAGTTGTGTTAAAGCTACAATAATTGGGGCGCCTGGATGGCTCAGTCAGTTAAGCTTCTGACTCTGTCTCCACTCAGGTCTTGATCTCAGCATCCTCGGTTCAAGCTCTGCACTGGGCTCCACTCTAGGCATGAGGACTACATAACAAAACAAATAAAAGCTACAATAATTAATACAGTGTAGTGTGGGCAGAGAAATATACAAAGAGATTAACCAAACAGAGTAAAAAGTCCTCAAACAAACCAGGCACTTACAGCTCCTCCAAAAGAATGGGCCTTCCAAATGGTGCAGGGTTGATTGGTATCCATTGGGTTAAGAAGGAAATTGTAGCTCTACCTCAGATTCTGATTCAGAAATAGCAATAAATTCCCAACAGATTAAAGAAATGCAAACGTAAAGGGGAAAATATTTTAAACTGAATATAGAGAAGATATTTTATGATCACAAGAGAAAGAAGGAGTACTTAAAACACAAAACTTTCATCCATAAATGACAAGACTGATACATACAACTACATTGAAGTGACTGTTCATAAAAAGACACAAAAAGGAAAGTGAATATCAGGCTGCCAACTGAGAAAAGACATTTGCCACAAAGGATTAGTGCCCTGAATATATAGAGAACATCTACAAATTAAAAAAGGAAACATCAGGGATTCCTGGGTGGCTCAGTCAGTTGAGCATCTGACTCTTGATATCAGCTCAGGTCTTGAGCTCAGTGTCATGAGTTCAAGCCCTGTGTTGGGCTCTATGCCCAGCCTACCTAAAAAACAAACAAACAAAAAACAAACAACAACAGGGAAAAATCAAATGACATGGAAGATGATGGGCTTAAGAAAAAATGTCACAGAAACGATGTAGGAATGTCAAGTTGCTGTCCCTTATCAGTAAGCCATGCAAACCAAGACCTACGGTGAGGTTGCTTGCACACTTATCAGCTGTTAGCAAGGGTGCAGAGGGATTGGGGCTTTTCTACATGGCTAATGGGCCTGTAGAACAGTCCTGCTCTGCAAAATACTTGTCGTTTCCTAGTAAAATTAAAGATATACACATCCAATGATGCCACAAAGCCAATCCAAGATACGCGCCCTGGAACAGTGTTCTCTGAATTTTTGAACAGTATCCGTTACGGAGTGAATAAATCAACTTATTCACTTGGGACACAAGTGACACACACTGTGGGACACAAGCAGCGATGATGATGATGATGGTGATGGAGATGAGGTGATGACAACAGTGATAGGAAACAGAATGGCAAATACTAGGGGCGCCTGGGTGGCTTAGTGGGTTAAAGCCTCTGCCTTCGGCTCAGGTCATGATCCCAGGGTCCTGGGATTGAGTCCCACGTCGGGCTCTCTGCTCAGCGGGGAGCCTGCTTCCTCTCTCTCTGCCTGCCTCCCTGCCTGCTTATGATCTCCGTCTGTTAAAATGAATAAAATAAAATCTTAAAAAAAAAAAAAAAGAATGGCAAATACTAGCAAGCACTGCACACTCTAGAGCTAGGGTTTCTTCAGCACTGCTGGCCTCTGTGTGTGTGTGTATGTGTGTGTGCTTGTGTGTGTGCACCGTGGGTCAGAAAGTTTGGGAACACTGTCTAGAGAAACACTTGCACACAGGCAAACGAGTTGACACGCACAACAAGGTATATGGGAGAAAAAACAACCAACCAAATGGTCAGTCCCGGAACACTGCACGGGTGTAAACATGAACCACACAGATGTGGCTGCTTGTACTCTGCAATGGGAGGTGCTGGCAGGAGGCTGGACACTGGGGGCAGCGAGAAGCCAGGGCATTTCTCCCCCAGTCTTGCTCCAGGGGGCATGTCGGCCGTGGGTCCCCATCGCGTCTCAGCCCCACGTTGCTCAGTTCGCCTGCCTGTTATTTCGGTCCTGCCCATGCCCTCAGCTCCCCACATCCGGTTTCCTCCTCCGAACCCTGCGTCAACACGATGGGCCTCCGCAATATAAACCTGGAAGAAGTTAGCAGAAGACGTGCAGGGTAATTCTCCATAAAGCTTCAAAAGCAAAACAGAATGACCTAGAAGTGTCCGTGCACGTGGGGTCAAAGTCTGTGCAGCCCACCCACAGCCGCAGGCCTGGGCAGCTCAGGGTGCACCCTGCTCTCTGCCCGGGGGCTTCCAGAGGACCCCCGCAAGCCAGAGTGGCAGAGCTCCCTCACCTCCCCGGTGGGCTAGCGATGAGCCACGGGTCTGCCAGATGTCTGCCCCTGGTGGCAGCTGGCTTGATCCCAGGCCCTTCGACAGCCGATCCCCACCACATCTGGCTCCTCGCACCCCGTGCGTGTCTCCGGGCAGCGTGTCCTTGCTTGGAATTCTTGTCTCAGAGCTCCTTCTGGAGCAGCCTGAAGACACGGCCGTATGTTGGGGCAGTTTTTATGTCGCTTCTCTTCCAACTCGTGTGCGTCTCACACACTTCTGATCCAGGCTGTCCCCTGCAACAGAAGGAAACTGTAAGACCAGAATTACAAATGTGAGTGACGTTTTGTGATAGAATGTGGCCCCTCCAGGAAAGTCTTCGCTGAGGGGGGCGTCCGGACCAGGTCCCCTCCTGCCATCAGGAGCTGTGGGGGACGTGGGCGCCGTCTTGGCCCTCGATCCAGAAGCACTAGGGTGAGAGGTTGGGAGCGTGGCTGCTCCCACCCTGCCCTCCCTCCCTCCCCTGTCCATTGTCCCCCCTTCCTCTGAGCCCCCACGGGCTCCCCCATCTGCTCCTCCTTTTCCTGTTTCCTGTCAGTGCCTCAGCCTCCCTCTCGGGGTTTTGCAGATGAAGGAAGGAAAGGGCAGGCGCGAGAGCTGCTGGGCGGAGGGGAGACCAACGGCCGCCGATGGCCGGGGCTCGGCACTTGCTCCCAGCCGGCTTGGCTTGGCCTCGGACTCGCTGGGGCCCTGTTGGCGTCGAGGTTCTAGAAGAGTCCCTGCCTTCCCTTCGTGCCTGCCGGCCGCTCGGCCCTCAGCAGGTGGGGCAGCGGAGCCGCAGAAGCCCTCCCCGCCGGGGAAGAGGGGAGCACAGACCCCCTTCGGGGTGCCCTCAGGTTGCCTCGATTTCGTCATGGCCGAAGGAAAAGGGAGTGGGCCGGGGAGCCGGGGGGCCCGAGTCCCAGGCCGGGAGCTACAGAAATTGGGGGGCAGGGAGCCGGCGGGGGCCCCGGGGCAGTGTCTGCGCCGTGGCTAGCCCAGCCGTGTCTGGAGTGTGAGCCTCTCCGGGTCCACTTTCCGGGCCGCTGGGGTGTCTGAGCACCACCCCTTGCGCTGGACTGAGGCAGTTTCCTCCGTCCCTCCCGTCCTCTTCCCTCCTCCGCCCGCCCTCTCCTTCCTTCCCTCCTCCTCTATGTCAAGAGCAGATTCGTAACATATGTCAGGAGCCCGAGAACGTCAGCTCCTCCGAGCCTGTGACCTCGTTCCTGGGGCTGAGTCCAGGAAGCGGGTTCAGCGCCCCGAGAGGCGCGCGGATCGGGCCGGAATCAGTCGCACGCGCAGCGCGAGAACCTTGGACGAGAAGCGTCGCGGGGCGCTCGGCAAACGGGCGGTGGGACGTGCCCAAGCCTCGAGCGAAGCGCCGGGTGTGCGGGAAACGTGTCCTGCATTGCGCACCGCGGCGCACGGGGAACGCGTCGTCCGGCCGGGGACACGGCACCGTGTGGACCCGGAACCTCGGGCGGCACAGGCTCGCACCCACCGCGGCGTCCCCTCTGCTCCTGCCTCCCAGCCCGCCATCCGGCGCCGCACCCCTACTCCCACAGGGAGCAGGGGAGGCGTACTCTAGAGAGTTATGCCCGGCATTTCAACCCTTCTCGGCAAATAGCTGCCGAGGGTCGTGTCACCTCCGCCTCCGCGACCGGCAGTAAAACAAGGAGACTGAGTCCCCACCTCCAGGAACCTGCTGCCTGTTGGGAGAAGCTCAAACACAGTTTCAGAACACAACGGCGAGGGCCACCCCAGGGCCGTGAGTAGCGAGGGGACCGTGTGACTCTCCGTCGAAGCCGAGACGCGGGTAAGAGAAGTTGCCCAGGACACCTGGGGCCCTCGGGCACCGTCCCGCGGGCACTACAGACGCAGAGGGGCAGCCTCTCCCTGGCGGAGGAGGGGAAGTCTCCATCCAGGGGTCGTGCTTGATCTGGGGAGAGAAGACCCTCCAGCGAGAGGGAAACATGTCAGGACAGGACAGAGGCACGCGGCGCTGGGGACGTTCTCGAGCTCAAGCCTGCGCTGATGGTAAGCTGCCTCCCACGTGGTCTGCACAGCACAGGGGACACCGGACTGGAGCTGTCGTGCGGAGGGACGTCCTCGAGTGTACGTGTACTACGTGTGTCCTTATTCTCTGTACGTCCGATGCTTTGACACGTGGGCCTTGCTGACCCCGGAGGGACGGTCCTCCTACAGTTAGCCAGTTCCAGATAGGATTGAGCAAACCAAGCAATCCCACTCCCCTACCACCTCCTACGTGGGTCTCTCTCTCTGGGCCACCATCTCCTGCGCTAACCAGGGCAGGTGACAGGGGTGACAGCCCCTATGCCCTAGGGCCTGCTGCGATTGTTCAAACTAGCCAAACAGAAGCCTGAAGACCCTGCCTTACCTGATCCTCCCACAGAAACCACAGTAACACTCTTGCCCACATTTCCCCCTCACGGACCCCGGGGCTTCCTCGTGGGGCCCTGGGAGGCCTGTCTCCTGTTTCTGGGGACATAAGGACTCATAAACGTCCTCCTTCAGGACAGGCATTTCCGTGCCGGCCTTTCTTACCACTCCGGATTAAAACTCACCCCAGGAACCACTAACCACACGTGTCCTGGATGCCTGGCGGGGGCCGGGCCCCGCGTGAGGCAGACGGACAGAAGCCCGGCTGCAGACCAACACAGAGCCAGGTTTCACGGAATTTCGTGGCTCCTGCTAAGAAGTGTGGGTTTTATTCTGACAGGGACCCACTGAAGAGACCTAAACACTTGTGTTTAAACATGTCCGTAGGGCCGAGGTCAGGAGACAGAATGTTACCAGGACCCCGGAAGAGCCTCACATCCCTCCTGGTCACTGCCCTCTGCCGAGGGGACCGCCCTTCTTCACACGCGCTTTGGACTTGATGTCTTTGCTCTTGGTGCGTGGGCTCGGGGCTGCCTGACGCCTGCATTATGTTTGGACCGACGGTGGCAGGGAGGGCGGGTGGGAGCCCTCCAGGGACTCGAGTCTGGAGGTCAGGGTGGACCTGAAGCCTCCTTGGCTAACCAGGACTTCCTGAGGTTGACGGAGGTGGAGACCCCCACCTCCAGCCTTTCGGCTGCAGACGTGGGTCCTAAAGCCACCGGATGAGATGGTTCCCCGAGAGGATGGCTGTGCCGTCACCTGGGCTGTCCCCGACTGAACTCCTCGGCGTGTCCCTCCTCGAGCTTGTCTGGAGTCCTCCACCAACTCTCCAAAAGCCTTCCCACAGGCCAGCAAGAGCCCCACTTAAACCATTGGCTCAGTGTCGCCAATCCTCCCTCAGCAGTCAGTGGGTGGAAGGCTCTCCTGGAGCCCATCAGCTCACCACTGGGTGACCCCACAGGTGATTCCAAGCGGGGCTCCAATCCCGACCATCAGAACACCTGCGGCTGTTGTTTTTAGACGTGCAGATTCCTGGGCTCTTCTGAGACCCCGTGGGGTCAGAATCTGCAGAGACAAGGCCCGGCTGGGTGGTCACCTGTGGTCCCACGGGGTCCTGTGTGGTTCTGATGATGGGTGGTTCCGGGGGACCGCTGCTGGGCAGGACAGGTTGGCTGGGACTCTGGATGCCCAGCGTCCACACTGAGGCTACAGGCGGAGGTGGAGGTGTCAGCGTCACAAGCCCTGTGCAGTGTGTCTCAAGCTGGGCCACAGGGATCCAGGTGCAGGAAGGTACAGGAATCCCCCCACCCCAGCCTCCAGCTGGAGCAGACTGGGAACGTGCAGGCTGGAAAGTAAGCAGGCTGACCTAAGCACCTCCAGGTTCTGGATATTGGACTTGGAGAACCACTGCCACCAGGCCAAGGCCCCGGGGGGAAGGAGTACACTGGGATCTTAAAATATGGAAGCTGGAAGTCACTTTGGTGTCACTTAGACCTGCCTTTCCTTGTGCCCCAGGTTGCTTCCTGCTTCCCACGAAATGGGGCACCCCCAACCTCACTCACGCTCCCTTCATGAACTGCTGGAGGCAGTCCCCTCTGTTTTGTGCTGCTTTGGTTGCTAGAAAGGTATGAATCTGTATGAATTTGAGACTGGCCTCCCTGTAGCTACCCCATTCGGTGTGACACCATCAAGGACTGAGAAGAAGAAGCTGAGCTGCCATATTTTCAGTTGCTATAATTGTTTACATTAAGCCCCCAAAGCGTCTGCAGATATAAATGAGAGGGAGCTCAGTGAAGTTACTCTATGTAAGATGAATACACAATCGTCAGCCAAATTTCTGTGTACCAGTTACAAACAATCCTCAAGAAAAGAAAGAGAAAATGCATTTACAGTAGAGTCACAGAATATCAAATATTGAGAATGAATCTTACAAAAATGTGTAAGACCTCTGCAGTGGAAATTATAAAATTTCTTGAAGATAAATTTTTCAAAAACATAAATAGAATGGCATACCATATTCATGGATGGGGACACGTGTTATAAAGGTGACAATTCTCCCAAATTGATGCCTAGATATAATGCATTTTTTGTGATCTAATGCATTTTTAATCAAAATCCCAACAACGCATTTCACGAAACATGTTGGGATTGTTCTAAAATGTACACAGAAGAATAACACAGCAGGAATAGACAGGACATTTGTTAGAAGGGAAGGGAGCTTCCCTACTCCATGTTGGGACCATCGTGAAATTGTGTAATTGAGGTGATATGAGGTTACTGTGTAGATGGGCAGCTGGGTGCCAGGACTGGATAGAGGATGTGGGAAGAGTCATCTGCATGACGGCGTGCTGTGTCCATGGGAAGGAGAAACCCCTCAGCCAATGGAACTGGGAAAAATCGTTATTCATATGAAAAAAAGATGTACCTAAGTCCCTATGAATTGAGAAGACAAGTGTAAAAAAGAAAAAAAAAACAGTAAAATTCTAGGTAGAAAAAAACACAACTGTCTTCTAGAACTTGAGGTTTGAAAAGATTTCATAAACATGGTGCGCCAAGTTTGGATATTGAACTATGAGGGTCCTGGCAAGAAAGAGAGGGCACGCTCAGAGTGGAGATTTTGTAGAGAATTTTAAAAAGTGATTTCCCGTTAAGGTGTGGGCAGGGTTTAAGGAATCTGGTAGGATGCTCACACCCTGGGGCAGGTGACACCAGGGAGTAGGGAGGCACATCTGTTGGAACCTGAGGGAGTTCTGGGGAGCTGGCCCCTACTGTGGCCTTCGGCGGAGGGGCTCACTGACCTCAGTGACCAGCAGGAGGACCTGGGAGTTGGTACCCAAACTCACCGCCCCCAGTCTCCACTCCTGCTGGTGCATCCCTGGGACTGGACGCACCCGAAGCTGAGGGGCAGGAGCCGGGGTGCAGGCCATCCCTGGGCCTCTGGCACGGGCTGGATGCAGGACAGGGAGAACCAAGGCAGGGCACGGGAGTCACTCACCTGCAGAGACAAGTTACAGGGAAGAGCCGTGCAAGTCAAAGGACACCCTAAAGAAAGTTGAGACATGTGGTGATGGGAGGATGTTCCCGACACCCACACCCGGAGGAGGGCTGTGCCTCGGGTGCCTCGAGCATCCCAATAAACAGTCGGGACAACAAGGGCAGAGACTTCACACGAGAGATGCATGTGCAAAGCCCGTGAGACACTCGACGGGGCATGTGCGCTGGGAAAGCAGGGCCATTCTGGGCCGTTTGTTTGCAGACAACCTACAGACCCGATGACGCTGAGTCGCGGGGCTGGGAGCCCACCCCGCTGTCTCCCATCTCTCCTGGGGGAGCGCGAGCCGGCGCAGCCCCTCGGGAAGCTGAGTCTGAGCCCAGGCCCCGCACCCCACTCCTGACCACATCCTTATTCGTAACAGGGACACGTGTGCATTCACAGCAGCAAAAGCCCGAGAACGACCCAAGCGAGATCCTCTGAGATAACCCTGGGCTAGAGCAGCACGCAGGATCCCAACAGGCAACACAGGGACATCGCCAGCTGGCACAGCGCCACGTGGCACACCACAGCTACACCACATGTTAAGAAAAGAAACTCCAAGGTCACAGACAGCAGGACACCATCTCTTTTTGGCTAAAACCAACTAAAACAGAAAACATCTTGTTTGTAAGGAAATGCGCACTATGCAGTACAACCGAGTAGCGAGGAAGCCCGTGTGCCCGAGAGTCTCCCTGCAGGGGAATCAGGGGCTGGAGTGGGACCTGGGGTCAGAGGCGGAGCCCCACACGTGCGCCCACCAATGCCTGGGCTCTCGTCACAGTGCTTAAGATCACGAGGTGACAGACACGCCCAGCAGGCGGCATGTGCAGGCGGTGGGGGGGAGCGTCCGTGTCCCAGGACTCTGGTGAACCCCGCTCTGTGCCCAGCAGCTTCAAAGGCAATGGCAGGCAGGGACAGCTTGCACACTTGGCACAGTCCCTGGGTCCCAATGCCTCCTCTGCTCCCCGCAGCTACAAGGCAGGACGGGGCATGGAAATGGGGCTCCCGGCTTCCTTTGTCCGGGGACAATCCTGCCTGTCTCAGCTGGGCTGTCCCAGGAAGGATCCAGAATTCCTCAGAGCCAGAGAAAGCCATGAGCTGGAGCCGAGGATTCCTTTGGGGACAGGACAATGTTCCTAGGGCCTGAATTCCTGCCTCCTGCCTCAGCTTGGGATTCCCAAGACAGGGGTTACCAGAGAGGCTCCTTTTAAGGACAACAGGCCGGGCTTGGAGGACAGATGTGCTTTGATGGGGACGAGGCTGGCCCAGCTGTCCCATGGTCAGGAGGCTGGAAGCTGCTGGGCCCGGGTGTCCCTCCTCCCTGGGGCCTAGGGACAGTGTCCAGCAGATGGGGGGAGGGCGGTGGACAGTGGACAGATGTGGCTGCCCACTCTTGGCACAACGCAGGGCTGCCCCCCGTCACTGTCTGCATCGGGTTCCCATCTGCTCCGAGGCCTCGCTGTTCTCAGAACACAGGCCGCGTTCCCAAGAGCCGTGGTCTGACGTGTGCACACGTCCTCTGGGCCCACAAGAGGGGTGCGTTTCCCATTTCATTACCCTCTGTGCTCAGATGATCTGGTGATCATGGCAGTCTTTGCTCTAGAACATTCCGGCACAAACAAGGAGGCCACGTATGCTTGGAGGCGCCCGTGGCTGCCACTGTTGGCCCGTCTCAGGGTGTCTGCGTCTCAGTGAGGACACACCGCCATGCTCATGAAGAGCTCGACCTGCTGGCTGGGGTCTGTGGGGCTCAGAGACGTTCTCAGGACACAGCTGTCCGGGGGCCGCGTTCCGGAAAGTCGTCTCCAACGCTGACTCAGCGAACACAGGACCGTCAGTCCTAGGGGACCTGGGGTCAGGCTCCCAGAGCCTTGGCCTCATGTGTGTGACCAAGGGACAGCCTGTCGACGGCGCATCTGAAGACATCTTACTGAGTACGCGTGGTGGGCTCAGGGCCACGGAATCAGCCGCCAGCACGGGACCCACGCCTCTGCCACGTGCAGTGGTCCTGATGTACCTCACTGCCTTCTTGCCCTCCGGACCCTCCACGGCGCCTCCGCACTGCACCTGGGGCCGCCTGGAGCAGGAAGCTGGAGGCAAAAGCGCAGAGAGCCAGACTGTGGGGCATTCCGGAGCAGGGAGGCAGAGCGTGGCCGTGTGGCCTCTGCGGGGAGCCGCCTGGGGACCGAGCTCCCATCACTCCCACACGTCCAGGGATGACCAGGGAAGCACCAGAGGGAGCCCGGCGCTGGCCACCAGGACAGGGGAGCAGATTTGCAAATGCAGAACTTGCCCTCCTTGAAGGAACACGCAGCCATCAGCAATACCAGGGGCACAACATTCTGGGAAAGCGCCGGAGTGTTTCTCCCGACCTTACAGCTCCCGCTGGGACCTTCCTGGTTTCTGATGGGAGACTGGGCGGCTGAGGGGCTCCCGACACTGTGGCCGCTGCTCCCGGTACATGGGCGCCTGCTCTCCGGTTCTCGGACACGGCTCTCAGCTCCGCGCTGCCCCGCGGGGGCCCAGGGTCCGCGGTTGGCCCGGGGCGAGAGCCCCGCGTCCTCCACCGCCAGCTGTCTCGGGACCCCCGGGCGATTCCCCCAGCGACACCTTGCCGGTGGCGCTCAGGCCCGGTCAGCCCCTCCCCCCACGAGGCTGATGGTCCCAGGTGGTGGGGTCAGGAGGGACAGAAGGAAGACTTGCCACGATGAATCATCTGCCACTCGCCCTTGGGACAGCTAATTTAAAAATAGTTGGGACTTTTTCAGGGTCAGAGTGACTGGATTATTTTAGTGCGAAGTTGGATGGGAGAGAAAGAGCCTGTGGGGCTCCGCGGAGCCGGTCTGCGAGGACCTGAGCATGGCCGTGGTCCCCGTGCCCCGGTGGCTCATGCCAGCAGTGTCCTCTGCCACCTGTCACACAGGGTCCTTCCTAGAGCCGCCCTGTGGGCCAAGACAGGAACGTTGAGCGTCTCACCTTCCTGTGTAGGCAGCCATGACAGTGGCCCAGGTGTGTCCCCAACCCCACACGTTTTGGGCCTGAGGTCGCCGTGAGCCTGCAGAGAGAGTCCGCCGAGGCGGCTGCCCCTGCTGCACACCTGCCGGCCCCCAGGGAAGCTCGCACGGCCTCTCCCATCCCGGGATGCCAGCTGGGGAATTCCCTCCGAGGGGGACGGGCCTGCCCGGGTTCCTGCTCTCAGAGAGAGCCACACCAGCGCC
>RCUC01139796.1:0-15350 GCA_003697995.1 Taxidea taxus jeffersonii
GGGGGGGGGGCACGTTCTCCCCCTTGTCACACAGACTGGAGTTTGAGCCGGGGGCAGAGGGCATAGGCATTACGTGTGTTCCCTATTAAGGCCCAGCTTCCTATTTGTTGTTTTTTTTTTTCCAGCTTCCTATTTGTAAGAGGAAAATCACATCCAGTGTGTTAACACAGGCCACGGATAGAAATGCTTTGCAGAATCTCAGAATGCCCTGCATGTCCCTGTGAGCCAAAGGAGGGTCTCCACTGGGGACAGGCGACTCTGCAAGGTGTTCGTGTCTATTATGGGTTATTAAGGGTTTTCAGACAAGGGTGGAAATACTGCCAGCCCAGGACCCAGCTGAGCCTCTGCTCAGAGAGCCCTGGGCCCCCATAGCAGGGTAGAGAATTTCGCCAGGCACCTGTCAGCCTGCTTACATGAAGCCACCCTATCACCTACCACTGACTGGTCTTCCCGCTGCCTGGCAGATGTGTCCTGCTGACCATCTTGCGCCGAGACTCTGCCCAGCCTCATCCAATGCCTCAGTTGGCCAAGGGCCTCCAATAGCTCAGCACAGTGAGAACACTCCCTGAAGAGGCTGGGGCTCCGGTGGAAGCAAGACCCTCGGACCTGTGCCTGGAGTGAACCGGGTGAGCACCAGGTGTCCCCCCCCCCCCCCCCCCCCCCGCGCCAGCCCTCCTGGCTGGGACCTCCTCCACCTGCCGATTCGCAGCAGGTGGACTGCCTCCCCATCCCCTAGCACTAGCTTTAATGGGGTGGCCCTCCAGCAAAGGGCAGCCACTCCTCTGACTCCGGCAGACAAATGTTACAGAGCCTGAAATGGATGCTTTTTTCCAGATTCAGTATTTGCCTAGATGGTCCGTCATCAAAGTTGTGAGTTCTCCGTCTGGAAGATAATTCTGCAAGGCAGTCATCTTCACAGGGCCACTGAGGACATAATTGTACATAACACGTTTTGAATCTGGATGCTTACAAAGAACATCACCAACATCTGGGGCAAAATCTGGCATCCCTGTTTACACTTTGGGTGGGTTTTGTCCCCGGGGAGGGCCATGGAAGGGACGGACAACGTGTAAGGGCAGTTTTTCTAGGGTTCAGTTTCCATTTGATTGTGTTTTCAGTGTATTCACCACTAAAATATGCATATTTCACCTCATAATGCATTCCATAGGGACACCTGGGTGGCTCAGCGGCTCAGGTCATGATCCCAGAGTCCTGGGATGGGGTCCTGCATCGGGCTCCCGGCTCAGCAGGGAGCCTGCTTCTCTCTCTCTGCCCCTGCCTGTCACTCTCTGTGCTCGCTCTCTCTCTCTCTGACAAATAAATAAAATCTTAAAAAAATAATGCATTCCATATTTCGGTTTATTTGTTCCTCTTTCCTAGGAATGCCACTGGATTTGCTAAAGCACTTTGTACTGTGAGGGATAACCTCTTGCTGAGGCGTGTCCTGGGGCCCCCATAACAGAGTGCTCCACACAGTGGAGATTGACCCCCTCACGGCTCTGGGGGTTCCAGGGCCCGAGTCTGAGGTCCACATCAGATGACACCCATCCTGGGCACCCCAGCTGTCCCTGCGCCCATGGTCAGTGGGTCAACCCTTCTCTCTCCATCCACTGCCGGGTGGAGAGAAGGTGCTGTGGCCCCAGCAGGACACCCTCCCGGGCTGAAGCCATGGCAGAGGCAAGGTCCCTTCAGGGTTTACCTGCCGTCCCCTCACCCGCTGCCCTGTGGACATGGGTCCGCATCATGCTCGGGGGGCTGGTGGAGCTCAAGCCTGGCCCTGGCCCTTCAGCAGCCGGGGGCACCAGCCTCATTTCTGCTCTCTGGCTCTGTGAGTAGAGATGTTGCTTCCAATTCTCAAGCCCCTCCAATTTCTAAAAATCTGTAAACGGCTAACAGGAACTGAGGACTCAGCATTTTCTCATTGTTAGTTACTTTTTAAAGATTCCTCCTTGTACCCACCAGCTGCTGCAGGGAGATGCCGAGCGGCTACAGCCAGGAAGGTGAGACCCTGTGTGGGGCTGTCTACGCACCACTTGTGAGTAGTGATAAGGACCTTGTCGGATAGTCCGTCTGTCCAAGGTGCCTAACAGAGCTGTGAGCACCCCGGGGGTATCAAGAGCCCTGTCTGCTGTTGTCCCCGACAGGCGCACCTGACAGGGTGGCCCTTCACACTTCCTACTCCGGCCACTGCCTTTCTCCCCAGGGAAGGAATCTTTAACAGCAGATGCCGTGTTCAGGACGGGCGATGAGCCACGCGAAGTAAAGGACTACGTGAATACACAGCATCGGAAAGAGCCAGCCACCCATCCTGCCAAGAAACAAGTATACATTTTATTGTCGAGAAACATTGTCTTAAATAACAGTGTCCACCTCTTTCCTTACTGAAACGGCTCCGGGTGATAATTTTCCTGCCGGTCTGGGTCTGCTGTTACTATGCTGTGGCCGTCGGACACAACGAGGGATATCTTTGGCATTTTCTTCCCTTGGCTTCATAATTGTGGAACATCTTGTACAAAAAATGTAGATTTACAGAAAAATATGCATATAAATCACTTCTTAATTCCCAAACATGGTAAATAACATAGCAAAACCTTTATCAAATGCGTGTTGGACCCGCCCGGCATCGTCTCGGGAACTCGCACTTCGCCGTGAAGAGGAGGTTCACAGAAAGGGCCTCTCGGCAGGTCGAGGACTGAGGTGTCTCTCCCGTTGCCTCCCAGAGTCCCCGGAGCCACACTCGTCACGCGCATGTGGAAAAGCCGGAAAAGCAGTCGTGTTGAGGGAAAGCTGTGCCGCCGTCCACCCGAGCAGAGCAGGCGGCCCGGCCCCGGGACAAACACGGTGAAAACGAGAGCTTCATGCACGTCCACGGGGAAACGCCGGTCGGGCTGTTTCAACCGCACGGAGCGGCTCGGTCACCGCCACGGTCTCACCGCGAGACGGGCGGGTGCTTTCCTGGGCCCCGTCCGCCCGCCCCGCCGGGGCTGCTCAGCGTCTGGGCCGGCGCCGTCTTCAGGAGACCTTACAGCTGTTCCGGGGGCAGCGCTGGGGCGGGCTCTGGGGCGGCCGGGCGGCCTTCACTCTGCGCAGGCCACTCCTCTTGTGCGTGGAGCTGGCAGCCAGCGAGTAGGAGCGGCCGTGCATCATCCTGGCGTTGAGGCCGCTGGCCATGGAGAAGGACTTGAGGTGGCCCCTCAAGGCCATGGGCAGCGGCAGCTTGTCCACCAGGTGCACGGGCGTGCAGGACACCACTGCCCGGCAGCACAGGTCCTGCAGGCTGAGCACTGCGGGGGAAGGGGACCGAGCTCAGCGCCTGCCGTCCCGGGCACCAGGGCAGCCCGCTCGCCTCCCCGCCTTCCTTCCCCGGGACTCTGCCCCGCTCTCCACCCACCGTGCCCACGCGTGCCTCGGGGCGGGGCCAGAGAAGGGCCACCCTGCTTTAGTCACCTGGGACAGGAGACCCCTGTCGTGTCTCCTTCCAGGCCCGAGAGGGGGGCAGACCTGGAGGGCAGACAGTGGCTGGTGAAGTCCTCCCGCAGGACTCGCCCGGCCATGGTTTGGGGTGAGACAGCGAGGTTGTCAGGGATGACCTTCCCAGCCACACTGCTTGCATCAGAAGCACGTGTGACCAGCTTCAGCTGAGAAGCAAATGCTTCAGTCTCATCCACACTGTCCCTCATGTGCGTCAGGCTCCCCTGGATGGGGCCCTTGGGGGCCCGATGGGGGGGCATTCCCGAACGGCCCCACCACTACCCCAGACCCTAAGGGCTCAGGCCCGGGGGCTCCCAGCAGAGAGCTGTCTCCACACAGTGGCCCTCAGCTGGGGGTGGCATGGACTCCCCGGGAAACGTGGGGTTCCCACTGCTAGGGGGCGGGAGCACAGCACACTGAACCCCCCACCCCAAGCAAAGGGCCCTGTCCAAGCTGGCGGCGGTGCTGAGGCAGAGGAGCCCTAACGGGGAAGAATCCAGCTCTACTCCCTCAACCCTATGCTGCCCAATTCAATAACTAGATATTGTCCTTTTTTCTTGTAATGGTCACGCACTGCCAGGTCCCTGTGAGGAAATCTGTGACGGCAACAGTCACAGTAAAGGCCCCAACAAAGCAGACGAAATCACAGGACCCAGGGCTTTGGGGAGACTCACACCAAGGGGCGGGTTCTAGGGCACCAGCAATGCTCCATGCACCTCTGCCTCTCACGTCCCCTCTTTGCAAACAAAATGAGCTGAAAGTGAATCATTCCTGAGAGGACATGCTCTTCCCAAAACCGTGGGGTGACACCTGGCCAACCGGCCCTGGTGGGGGTCCTGCTCCACGGGGCGGTGCCGCCCCCCCTCACTGCACATACGCTCCCAGCTCTGCCCACGTGCAGACCCAGAAAGGGCTCTGGGAGCTTCCCGACAAAACTGTCCCTAGGGATCCCTCTCGCATTAAATGCATTCACCCTGAGGACGGCCATGGCAGCTCAAGGTGAGTCCTGGGGCGCAGGCCAGGGGCGGGGCTCTAGGACGGCCTCCAGGCTGCCTACCCTTGCTCGGCCTCCAGAGCCGGTCCATCCCGTGCCGCAGCAGCACGGTCCTGGCCAGCTCCGTGAAGGACTCGGTGATGTTGAAGTTGCACAGAGGGCTGACCTCAAAGAAGGTGACGCCCAGCCGCTCCGCGTAGGCCTGCGCCTGCTCTGTGGGGACCTGCCGCTTGAAGGCCAGATGCAGGCGGTTCCCCACCAGGATTTTAGGGACACCAGGGGCGTGCTGAAGGGCGAGACAAAGGCAAGGGGGTTACTTAGGCGAGCTTTTGGGGTTGCTGATGCCTTTGGTTATAGGGTAAGTGGCTTTCTCCCGAAGTTTACCCAGAACCTCAGGATGTGTCTTTGTTGGAAATAGGACCTTGGCAAAATGTAATTAGTTAAGATGAGGTCACTGGAGTGGGCCCTGAATCCAGTCACTGGTGTCCTTGCAAGAAGAGGACACAGAACTCACAGCGGGAAAGCCACATGCCAGCAGAGGCAGGGACTAGGGTGACGGTCTACAGGCCGAGGACCACCAGCAGCCCCCTGAAGCTGGAGGAGGTCGGAAGGACCCTCCTCAAGAGCCCCTGGAGGGAGCCAATCCTGCTGATGCTAGATTTGGGGCTTCTGGGCTCCAAACTGTGAGAGCGTACATTCCCGCTGTTTACATCCACGTGTTTCTGCAGGCTGCAGGAAATCAACACTGTGCACGTGGTTCTGACCATAGTGTCCACACTGGCAGCCCTAGGTGCAGGCAGCAGCCCACACAGCAGGTGGGGCATGGCTCCAAACCCCCGGGCTGGGCGGGGCTCCAGGTGAGGGCCCAGTCCTGTTCTGATAGGAGCACAGCTCCCCATTGCTGAGGCCTGGTGTCCTGCTTCACGTGCCCGACCCCCCGCATGCCCACGTGGACGGTGCCTGGCACCATGTCGTACCTCGTCTATCTCCTTGATCCACCGATCGATGCCATCAAAGGACCAGCGGTTTGCGATGTCATAGACCAGGATCACGCCCTGGGGAAGAGGCACCAGGCTTACCTGACAGGCCAGAGGCGGGCACAGGGACCACGCTGGCCGGTATGCAGGCCACGCCGTCCTGGACCACTTTACTCATTTTAACAGAAACACATTATTTTTGCTTATCTACCAAATGTAGTAGTTAAATAAGTATTTCTAATGATGTTTCATGAGCTCATTACTCAACCCTGTGATGTCAAGGTGAGCTGGGGTCTGGCTCTCCGTCCCCCACAGCCACCAGCTGTTGTAGGGACCCGGGATGCAGAGGGACTTCAAGGATCACCTCCTCCCCAGGAGCAGGCCTGCCTGCCCGACAGAGCGTTCTCCTGAGCATGCACAGGCACACACAATCACGTGAGCACAGGCACACACACAGCCCGCCGCATGCATATGTGCACACAGACACGCACAATCACATGTGCACACACGGCCCACGTGCAGGTGTCCACGCACACGCACATTCCTGGTGCTGAGGCAGGCTCATACGCCCCAACACTGCAGGGCGCGCCCCCAGCCTCTTGCACCAGCTCCTCTGTGAGCGAAACCGCCTTCTCTCCAGGCAGCCGTTAGAGAACATTCCGAATGTGAGTTTCAGTCCGTTTGACTTCCTGGCTCAAGGGATGTTACCTGTGCGCCCCGAGAGTAGGAGCGGAATATGGTACAAAATCTTCCCTGCCCGGATGTATCCCTGGAAAAGACGTTGGAGGCCAGTGAGAAGAAATCGCTGCTTCTTCCCGACAACCAGGTTTGGAACTCGGGAGCCACAGCGAGAACATTCTAACTGCCAGTCAGTGGCCATCCCACCGCAGATACATCCCTGAGTTTACCAAAACAAGGAACTGACCCGGGGTGCAGACAACTGGAATGACCGGGTTGGAGCTCCAAGCATCAAAAATCAGGATAAAACAACAACAACATTCCCGTGGGATGGATTCCGGCAGCCTGTTCTCAGGGCAGTGGCTCTGAGCACTGGTGGGCGCTGATTGCTGGCATCTTCGGTAAGGACAGCACACCCCTGCGTGGGCAACGAACACGCCCACGCCCACAGGTGATCCCTCGGGGATGAGGGAGGGACGGCAGGTCCAAGCCTATCCTCACCACAAACAGGGCAACTTCTCTCTTCTCCTGCAGGTGACCTGCCCCTGCCCTCTGAGTCCCAGGGAGCCCCTGAGGGAGGGCAGGGCCTGGGGCTCAGGAGGGCTGGAGGTGCTGACTGTGGTCCAGGACGTGGGAGGAGTTCCTCAGTGCTGAGGAGCAGATCGGGGGGACTCCCAGCGTGGCAGAGTTTCAGCTCTGCAGGCACATGGAAGTGGGCAGGGGTCTGTGGGCAAGGAGACACAGGGAGCAGCCCGGGGCGTGAATCACGAGCTTTCACGGGAGACGGGTGGCTGTCTTGAGGTGGGGCCGTCCCTGGACATGGGGTGCTGTGGATAGCCGCGGTGTGCGGCAGGGGCCCCGAGTGGGTGGGCCCATGACGGCTTTCATAAGGATGAGCCACCCAGGCAAAACGCGCCATCAAGAGACCTCGCGATGCTCAGGGGAGACCTGGAGCAGCCTTTGGAGGCCGGGGCAAGCATGGGCTGTGAGTGGATCCCTCGGAGGGTCTCAGGGAGGGAGGGAGCCAGGACGAGAAAAGCCCCAGGCCCAGGGGCCTCAGGGCTGGGCGGAGGTTGCCAGGCAGAACCCAGGAGTCTGAGGACAGCAAGTGAGAACAGGATGCCCGAGGCTCGCTGACGCACAGCAGCGGGCAGCCCAGAGGACACAGGCTGCGGGAGACCTTAGCCACAACCTCAAACATCCTGGGGGGGCAGGCCATGGGAAAGGACGGGTGCTAAGGGGACATTGTGGAGAAAGGCTCCCTGCTGGCCACCCTGGGAAGGGATGGGTGGGGACAGCACAAGGATAGGCTTCCCACATCCCGAGGCTCGTGTGGCTTGGGGCTTGGTCACATTTGGGCAGAGAAGAGGGCCATGCAGGTGGCCCAGGAGAAGGGATGACACAGGGGATGGGGACAGTGGTCGGGCAAGTTGCATGGGGTAGTCAAAGCAGGAAACCCCAGTTCTCCTACTCCCCAAGCCCCCCTGGAGCTGGGGGGTGGGCAGAGGCCGGGGGGGTGTGACCCGAATCTCGGAGCCAGGGCTGCCAGGTGGGGCCGTGAGAAAGAGACCAAGTCCATCCAGACCCCAGGAGAGGGCCTCTAGCTCCCAACCTCCCACGCCTGCCGTGGGTCTGTCCCCATCACCCTCATGGGCCCCTCCTGGTGCTGGGGAGGCAGAAGGTCTCAGTAAGGCCACGTTCCAGACAGACCCCCAGGGACCCACAAAGGCCCCAGCGTCCCCTGCCATGGATGAAGCCTCAGTGGCCCAGACAAGCGGGTCACCACCTCCTGTGGGGCAGCCCTGGGTCTGCTGGGCCTGGAGGGGCGGTCCTCCCACGGGCGGTAAGGTGCACTCTGAGGGCCAAGAGGGCCTCTCCCCCCGGGGCCGGCGCGTCCTGCTGGGAGCCCGGGGAGGGCGCCCACTCACCAGAGCTGTAGCTTCACCCTCCGGCCGTCCAGCAGGATGGTGGTGGTCTTGTAGTCGACGCCTGTGGGGGGGGGGGTAGGCCAGCTTAAGTGTTGCTGGTCTCAAAGTTACTCTCAGGCAAATGGCACCAGAGAGGAGAACTCTCCTGGGGGGAGAGAAAGGACTTCTCACCGGGGCAGAGTCTCGGTTTCTGAGGTAGACGGACTAGACCTTGTTCTGGGTCTCCCCGGATTCGCACGGACCCTGCGCACCAGCCCCACCGCTCACTCCGCTGGGCCCCCAACCTTCCTCTCCTCCCTCGGCCCCAGGCTTGGGCGGCTCCGGCTGCTGCCCGCTCCCGCCCGAGGTGTGGGGCCTCGGACTTCGGCCCCCCGACTGTTCGGCCTGTTCGGCCTCAGGCCCCCCGTTTGCCGGCAGCTCTGAGCAGCCCCGAGTCCGGCCCCTCATCTCTGCGACCTCCCTCCCGCCCTGAGACGGTTCCATCTGAGCTCCTCGCCCGGGTGAAAACGCTGAGATCATTCCCCCAGATTATCACACGGAGAACGTAAAGTAAAACGTGTCGCATATAAAATGAGATGGAAGCATTACCTCAAGAAAACACACGTGTTGTGTGTGTGGATGTGCGGGGGGGGGGGGACGGGGGACCAGCCCCACGTTGCAACTGGAAATTCTCAGTGGTGTTTACTGTGTTTATCTGAAACGTCCCCTAGTTTAAGTTTCTTCAATGTGCATGCATTCGTTTCCTAAGATCACAAAAAGCAATAAACATTTTTGAAAAGGAAAAATATTGCTCCCCATTCCACCAGAAACGAATTTTCTGCTCCTTTGAGAAGTCAGTCCTGTGCTGGCAGAGCAAGTCACCGGGCTGCTTCTGCGTCTGTGGCCGAGCGGGCGCGGTCAGCGGGCCCCGGGGAGGGAGAGGCCGCCAAAGACACAGCGGCCATGAAGTAGCAGGGAAAGCAAGAGAGGAGTCCTCCCACCCAAAAAACACATCCAACACAGTTTACGATCACAAGGACCCAGCCACATTTGGGGTACCGGATTTAGGCCATTCTTAGACTGACGCAGGAATGTCTCTCTGAGCATGCAAACCTCGAGAAGCCCAGCCTTGAAAACATTCTGGGATGTGGCCAGACTTCAGATATCTTGACAAGGAAAGCTGGATTAGGAGTTACAGATCTAAAGGGGAATGGGCTCCTGGGGGGCAGACAGAAGAAGAGAGAGGAACCCCTCCCTGGGGCCTCACCCTGAGAAAGTCCTGGAATGGGTGTGAAATCTTACTCTCCACCAAAAGAAAACCCCCACACCCACGGCTCAGAATGAAGCCCCCTGAATGCAGTCTGAGGAAGGAGCCATTCCCAATTAGCTTAGCTGTGCTCTCTCGAAAGATCTGTAGCGCTTGGCCTGAGCTAACTGCCCACCCCGACACACCATATTCATACACCCTCCTTTTCTTAAAGTAAGTCGAGGGCTATGCAGCGTGCATGGCGGAAGGTGACAACAAATTTGCTTCGAATTCTGAGGGCACGCTGCCAAGGTTTTAGGGCAGAGCACAGATATTCTGGAAACTGCTTAGGTCAGTGGCTTTGGGCTCTGTGAAATTACTTTTTGGGGTGACCCACCAAGGGCCTCTTCACAGTCCTTTAACATCCTACAGAAACATCTGGAAGGCAACTTCAATGCCTGTACTCTTCCTTTTGTAGCGGTCAGCACTGGGCATATATGGTGAGACACACACACGCAGTAAAATAGAATATAAATGCCTGTAGCAGAACATGCGTGCACACATATATGAAACAGAGTACATGATACAGAATAAATACAATGTATAACTACACAATAAGTAGAAATATACACATGTAATTAAACATATAGAAACACATAAAGACATATACAGAGAGCAACTTCAAAGCTGATTTTGGAAATATCTAATTTTCCCCCGGGGAACACTAAAGTTTTATACCATCTACGTAAAGCAACAAATGAGCACACTTGGGAATCTATTTTCGAGTCTAGAGAGAATGTGGCTTTGGCACGTCCGTTTCCAGACAGCAGAAGAGAGTCTCACCATTCCCAGGCTGGAGAGATTTTTCCTTTTTGACCTTCAGGGCATTAGCACACTTTGAACTGGGTCAGCACCTTTGATTTACAAGGCACCCTCATGGACCTTATTTTTTAGGTCCACAATGAAAACAAGTTCTCATAAATTAAAAGAACTCGTTCTTAATGGTCTTTTTAACTCCCCGTAAGGGCTTTTTTCCCAGGGTTTTTTTTTTTTTTAGGTAATCTCTATACCCAACACGGGGCTTGAACCCATAAGCCTTAGATCAAGAGTCACATGTTTTGCCAACTGAGCCGGCCAGGCGCCCCAAGCACCCTATGAGTTCTTAAAACTATACTTGGCTTTTGTTTTCATCACTCACAGATGCCCGTGGTTTTAAGCGTCAGAGACTTAACATGGACAACAGCAGGACCCAATCCACACCCCCGCAGTGCTGTGCACCCATTTTCATCTTCTCTGTATTTTATCTGCTTTGTATCTCCCAATTTGTAAGCAACATACTTGTATTCCTACTTCTGACTTTTCAAGGTTAGACATTAATCAAATTTCCACCGTGGAAAGTGAAAATGTAGTTCTCTTTCACCGACATATTCCACATGCCTCTCTCTCTCTCCCCCCTACACACACACACACACACACACAGTATAGTCATTTGTCATCTTAGCTAGACCAATATCCAATTTTACATCAACATGACCAAGTAAACACTATCCGCAGCTGGAACGTGTGTTCATTTGTCCTTCACATACAACATTTTGTTTTTACTGGAATTACAAATTGCCTTGTTGTTTATTTGCTTAGTTTTCTCTGCATGTATCACTAACACGTCCTTAAAATCTCCTCCAGTTATCCAACCCTTCCCTTAGTACTTCCAAACATGCAGGTGTTTCACCTCGTTGGGGGCATCTTCTCAGAGCTTCTGTCCTACTCCCTTGCAGAGTAGCAGTATGCTGTCTTCCTGGACCCTCTTTTCTCCTACTGTGGAATCCCACATCTCTCTCTCCGTTGGCTCACAACCTCCTTTTTCTTCCTGAGAAGGCTGTGTGGAAGATAGTTTTTAAGACTTTGCATGTCTGTAATGTCTGTAGTCTGCACTCATTTTTCATTAAGAGTGGATGGGCACACAACTGAGGTAGGAAATGATTATTCAGAAATGTGCAGGTCTACCTTCTGGAGTTCCTGTGGAGAAGTCAGATGTCACACTGATTCTTGATCCTTTGAAATGGCCTAGTATGCTGTAATCTCATGCTTTATTATGGGGCATTTTCATTGTTGGACCACCCACTCAACAGGCTCTTTCAATCTGATAATGTAAATCTTTGAATTCTGGGAAATAGTCTTGAATTATTCACTTTTTTCTTCCTGTTGGGGTTTTGTTAATAAGATGTTGGGCCTCCTGAACGTACTTCATAATTTTCTTACTTACTCTTATTTTGCATTTCTCTTTTTTTCTCAACATTCTGGAAAATGGTCTCAATGTTATCTTTTATCCTTCCTTTGAAATTATTATTTCTGCCATCACATTTTAAATTTCCAAGATCTTTAGTGTTTTTGGATTTCTTTCTTCCTTTCTCTCTTTCTTTCAGATTTTATTTATTTGACAGAGAGAGACACCAAGAGAGGGAACACAAGCAGGGGGAGCTGGAGAGGGAGGAGCAGGCTTCCTGCTAAGCAGAGAGCCTGACACAGGGCTCGATCCCAGGACCCTGGGATCACGACCTGAGCTGAAGGCAGATGCTTCACCACTTCACCGATGGAGCCACCCAGGCACCCCTCAAATGAATAAAATCCTTTTGGAAAAAAAATGGGTTTTTCTCTTTTAGTTGTGATTTTCTAACTAAATCTCAAATTGGTGGACATCAATTTCAGAATTCAGCCTTTCGGATCACTCAGAAGTTTTTCTTATCTTTTATTTGTTTTTCCCATAAACTTGCCCCCATTTTTTCATTTGCTCTTTTAATTTTTTCATTTAATTTTACATTTTCTCTCCTGAAACTGCACTTCAGAAATGATAGCAAGGCCTGGTTTGGGGCAGTAGGGTGAACAGTCTGCTTTCTCTTATGTCAGCGCACTGGTGTGTCGCTAAGCCTGTTTGCTCTGAAGATATAAATTTGCAGCTCGAACCCAGGACCCTGGGATCATGACCTGAGCCAAAGGCAGATGCTTAACAACTTAGCTACCCAGGCACCCTGCTCTCTTCTCCTTTTTTAAATTTTATTATTCATTTGAGAAAAAGAGAGAAAGCACATGAGGGAGGGAGGAGAGGCAGAGGGAAAGGGAAAAGCAGATTTCCTGCTGAGCAGAGGGCTCCATCTCAGCACCCTGAGATCGTGACCTGAGCTGAAGGCAGACACTCAGCCATCTGAGGCCCCAGGCGCCCCTGGATTGCTCTCTTTGGAAATTCTGCTTCTGGCCATGGCTGCACAAGTCCTACTGGACCAGTCCCCCTGCAGTTAACAATTCTCATTGACAGAAATAATATAAAGACCAGTGACCCCAAAACACCAGAGAGTGCCTGGCTGTGTGGGGAAGGGGCTCTCCCCCACTTTCTCCACTCTGGCCTCACACCTTGCAGCAGTCCTACAGTTTGGGCTCACCAGGTGGAGGAGGACTGGGACGTAAGCCAACAGATGGAAGCACAGACGGGGAAAAAGGGCAGTAGAGAATCCAGAAAGGCTCAGGCACCAGGACCCAGGCTGGGCTCAGAGGAGACCTACCCTCCAACTGCCGGTCAGGTAAGGCCGTAACCTCCTCTCTGCTGAAGCTGCTTGGAGCTTTTTGAAAACTCAACTTAGTTAACATAAAGTGTAGTACTGGCTCCGGGAGCAGAATTTAGTGATTCATCCCTTACATATACTACCAGTACGTACCCCAACAAGTGCCTGCCTTGATGCCCATCACCCATTTCGTGCAGCTCCCCAGCCCCTCCCCTCCAGCAGAACTCACTCTGTTCTCTACAGTTAAGAGTCTCTTATGGTTTGCTTCCCTCTGTTTTTATCTTATTTTATTTTCCCTTCCCCTATGTTCTTCTGTCTTGTTTCTTAAACTTCCCATTAGAGAGATCATACGATAGTTGTCTTTCTCTGAGTGACTAATTTTGGTCAGTGTGATCCCCTCCAGTCCCACCCACTTTGTTGCAAATGACAAGATTTCATTCTTCTGATGGCTGAGTGATATTCCATCATACACATGCACGTGTGTGTGTAAACACGCAGTATACACCAATATGTACATGTGCGATACATACATACATGCACGGCACATATGATGGAATAGAGTATATATGTGCACACACGCCCCCCCCACACCCCGTAGCTTCTTTATCCATACATCAGTCAGTGGACATCTGGGTTCTTTCCATAATTCGGCTACTGTGGCCATTGCTGCTATGAACATTGGGATGCACGTGTCCCTTCGGATCACTACGTTTGTATCTTTGGGGTAAATACCCAGTAGTGGGATTGCTGGGTCGTGGGGTAGCTCTATTTTCAACTTTTTGAGGAACCTCCATGCTGTTTTCCAGAGTGGCTGCCCCAGCTGGCATTCCCACCAACAGTGTAGGACGGTCCCCTCTCTCTGCATCCTTGCCAGCATCTGTCATTTCCTGACCTGTTAATGTTAGCCATTCTGACTGGTGTGAGGTGGGATCTCCTCGTGGTTTTGATTTGTATTTCCCTGATGCCCAGTGATGTGGAGCACTTTCTCATGTGTCTGTTGGCCGTCTGGATGTCTTCTTTGCAGAAATGTCTGTTCATGTCCTCTGCCCATTTCTTAACTACATTATTCATTTTTGGGGTGTTAATTTTTTTTAAAGATTTTATTTATTTATTAGTTAGAGAGAATGCGAGCACAGGCAGACAGAGAGGCAGGCAGAGGCAGAGGGAGAAGCAGGCTCCCTGCCGAGTAAGGAGCCCGATGCAGGACTCGATCCCAGGATGCTGGGATCATGACCTGAGCCGAAGGCAGCCGCTTAACCAACTGAGCCACCCAGGCGTCCCTGGGGTGTTAATTTTGATGAGTTTTATATAGATTCTGAATATTAGTCCTCTATCCGCATTGTCATTTGCAAACATCTTCTCCCATTCTGTCATCAGCCTTTTAGTTGACTGTTTCCTTCACTGCGCAGATTTGATCTTCATGAAGTCCCAGTAGTTCATTTTTCCCCTTGCTTCCCTTGCCTTTGGCGATGTTTCTAGGAAGAAGGTGCTGCGGCTGAGGTCGAAGAGGTTGCAGCCTGTGTTCTCCTCTAGGATCTGGATGGATTCCTGTCTCACATTGAGGTCCTTCATCCATTTGGAGTCTGTTTTTGTGTGTGGTGTAAGGACATGGTCCAGTTTTGTCTTCCACATGTGGTGTCCTGTGTTCCCAACACCATTTGTTGAAGAGACTGACTTTTTTCCATTGGACTTTGTTTCCTGCTTTGTCCCAGATGCACTGACCGTAGAGCTGCAGGTCTACGTCCGGGCTCTGTTCCATTCACCGGCTCTGTGTGTCTGCTTCTGGGCCGGTACCAGGCTGTCATTTGCTTCTGGGCTGGTACCAGGATGTCTCCTGCACCTGACTTTTTTGTTTGCACCAAAAGTGTCCAGTTTGATAGAAAACCCACAAAGCACAGTGAATGGAGAGAGGAGCAGAGAATGTCTGACATACAAATCCTGGAAAAAGCTACAAAAGATACATTTCAACATCTTTCCAAAGCAAAGTACAATGACCTGTGTCTCAGCACTGCACTAAGTGGACAAGCACCGAAAAGCTCAACAATCGTGACTGAACTCAGTCACTGTGCAGCTGGTAGTTCCCTCCACGGTGCAGAAGCAGCTGCCCTCAGCGAGGCTGACCCTGGACCACTGAGCCCCAGGAACACACAACTCGTGGTCTCCACTGGGGCCTGCTCATTGAGAGCGGCGACTGCCCACCTTCTCCAGCCCATTGGCTTAGCTGCGTGCCCCACGACCACTGGCAGCACCTCCCTCTAGCCCCTCTGTGGAGACTTCGGGATGGGACAGGGCAGGGCAAGCGGGGTGGGATGGGAGATCAGGCTGGAGAAAGTGCTGCTTCCCATGTGACGTGTGCCTTGGTTTCTCCAGCTGGGGAAGCGGGGAGAGGAGATGGGTCAAATCCACGGGGCCACATAGGTTCCCAACTGTGAAGAACCCACAGGGAGGAGCTCTGTGGGGCCAGGGATCCAATCCCAGTCCTGACAAGCAGCAATTTCCTCATGCTCCCCTGTGCCTCGGTTT
>ML103972.1:0-30992 GCA_003697995.1 Taxidea taxus jeffersonii
TCTACCCAACACCCAGCTGCACCTGCCATCTCAAATATTCTCCCCTTGGCAATTCAGAATAAGCCAGCACTCTATGATTCCCAAACATATCATTAGAAACATTTAACCTGGGCTTTCACTCAGCAGAAAAATAAGAATAACAGGCCACATTTATGTAGTGCTCACTACCTACCAGTCACTGCTCAAAGTTCCTTGTACTATTCACTCAACAATCCTACAAGATAGCATTTTCCAGGTAAAGGATTTGATGCACAGCAAGGTTAATTGCCCAAAAGTCACCAAGCTAGTAAATAGCAGAGATTTTCTACCTAACCTGCTCTGCCCTCCTCTGTGAAAGGCAGTTTCAAAAGCAGCAATAACAATGACTCCTTATTATACAATATATTTATGTGTAGGTGTATTTACATGTTTATATTTATTGAACACCTACTATGTACCTAGGTGCTGTACTAGTACTGAAGATAGAGCTAGACTCCATGCCTGGCCTCATGGAGCTTACAATCTAGTCAGAGGGGCAGACACTGAGCAAGTAGTTATAAATATGACAAGCATAAGCAGGTAACAAACCAGTCTTCATAGAGAGTGACAAGAAAAGCTACAACCTGGGAAGTGACATTGGCAACATATATAAGCAACAAATCTAAGCAATAAAAATAGAAATTTGAAAAAGACATGAATAGCCATTTTACACAAAAGGAAACAATGAATGGCAATAAGCATTTGAAAAGATACTCAGCCTTATAAGTGATAACAAAAAATGTTTTAACCTCGATGAGACACTATTTCACATCTACCATACAGACAAAAACTAACAAGTCTGACCATACCAAGTGTTGGTGTTGATGTGGAGTAATGGGGTTTCCCATACACTGCTGGTGAGACTGTGACTTCTCTAAATACCTAGAGAAACAATCAGCATAGAGTGGAAACTATATCTGTTCTCCAACCCAACAATTCCACTCCTAAAGGTACACAGCAGAGAAACACTTGTCCTTGTATATCAAGAAGACATGTGTAAGAATGTTCATAGCACTGGTTGTTTAAAAAAAAAAAGAAGAATAAAAAGAAAACCTGAAACAACCCAAATGTCCATCAGTTATCATGAATAAATAGGTCAAAATATATTTATTCCATGGAACACTGTATAACAGTGAAAACAAAGGGCATACAAATGTCTTTGAATGATTGGTGATATTCTAGTTCTTAGGCTGTATGGTGAGTATGTGGTTGTTTATCATCCCTCTCTATCCTGTCCTTGTCTGTTATATTCTGCAATTTGTGTGTATATTTCATGATATACAAAAAGAGAAATAAAAGAGAAAAAAGAGAAAAAGACTAGTAAAAAGAGAAAAAAACTAGTAAGTGCTAAAAGGAAAAAGGAACAAGAGCTAGGTAGGCATATGCTTTTTTCTATCTTCTATATCATATCTCCCAGATTCAGATGGGTCTGGGACCTGTCTCAATTCTTCATATGGGAAAATAATAAACATGAAAGTTCAGTCAACTTGATCAATTTGGACCATCAAAACAGATCATTGTGGCCTCAAAGTGGATTTGGAAGAAAGCCTGAATTAACTAAGTGAATGAAATTCAACATAGAGACGATCTCATCTTACAATACATAGACACATGCACTAATCTTCCTTCTATCAATCAATGTACTAATCTACTGAAAACTCATCTGGGGAGTGATCTGAGGTCCATAGCTCCCTCACCACCTATTTCCTGAATCTCAAATGATGTTCACAGGTTTTGCCAGAGAAGAATAAGGAAAGTTGCTTTAAACCTGGATGATTTTTCAGAATCTCTATTCTTTTTTTTTTAAGATTTTATTTATTTACTTGACATACAGACAGAGATCCCAAGTAGGCAGAGAGGCAGGCAGAGAGAGGGGGAAGAAGGCTCCCCGCTGAGCAGAGAGCCCGATGTAGGACCGGATCGCAGGACCCTGAGATTATGACCTAAGCTGAAGGCAGAGGCTTTAACCCACTGAGCCACCCAGGCACCCCAGAATCTCTATTCTTAACCAGGAATTCATGGGATAGGCTTCAAAGAGTCCAAGAAATTCCTGAAAATGTATGCAAAACATAGAAGTGTATTTTTAGGGAAAGAGTCCACACCACTATCATCTGAATTTCAAGTGTGACCTTCTAAACAGCAACCAGACTGCTACCTTAACAGAGTAACAAATCATGCCCATGCGACTGTCCTGATTTTAGATTAGAAGTCCTGCATCCCAGGAAGGCCTGTAGACCTAGGATAGCTTCATCATTCTAATACAAGATTGCCAGATAAAATGCAGAATGTCCAGTTAAATTTGAATTTGAAGTTAACTAATTTGTTAATTTGTTAATTAACTAATTAGTTAATTTGAAGTATGTCCTGAGAAATATTTTTTGTTTATCTGAAATTCAGACTCAACAGGCATTTGTATTTTTATTTGTAAAATCTGGCAACCCTACCCTAATAGAGTATTTAGTAATAATAGTAGGAGTAGGAATAGTAGTAGCAATAGCAGTAACTAACAATTATTGAATGCTTCCATCATTTCAGTCACAGTTTCATATTCAATGCTAACCACTTCACCGGAAGTTAGGAATGATTATGATAATTCCCATTTTATGGATTAAGGAGGTGGATAGTTCAGCCATAAAAAAGAATGAAATCTTGTCATTTCCAACATGGATGGAGCTACAGAGTATAATGCTAAGTGAAATAAGTCAGTCAGAGAAAGACAAATACCATACGATTTCACTCATATGTGGAATTTAAGAAACAAATGGACAAAGGGGAAACAAGAGAAAGAGAATGACAAAAACCAAGAAACAGACCCTGACTGTTACCAGATGGGAGGGTAGTGGGGGATGGGGATAAAATTTGTATGGAAACACAAAAGACCCCAAACAGCCAAAGCAACCTTGAAGAAGAAAAGCAAAGCTAGAGGCATCACAGTTCTGGACTTTAAGTTATATTTCAAAACTGCAGTAATCAAAACAGTATAGTACTGGTACAAAAACAGACACATAGATCAATAGAACAGAATTGAAAATCCAGAAATAAACCCACAATTACATGGTCCATTAATCCTTAAACAAAGCAGGGAAGATATCCAATGGGAAAAAGACAGTCTCTTCAACACATGGTCTTGGGAAAACTCCACAGCAGCAAATAAAAGAATGAAACTGGACCACTCTCTTACACCATATACAAAAATAAATTCAAAATGGATTAACGCCTAAATGTGAGACCTGAAACCATAAAAATCCTAGAAAATCCTAGAAAAGGCAGTAACTTCTTTGACATCAGCTGTAGCTTGAAAGACATATCTTTCAAGATATGTCTCCTGGGGCAAGGAAAATAAAAGCAAAAATAAACTATTAGAACTACATCAAAATAAGAAGCTTCTGCACAGCAAAGGAAACAATCAACAAAACTAAAAGGCAACCTACAGAGTGGAAGAAATATTTGCAAATGACATATTCAATAAAGTAGTATCCAAAATATACCAAGCACTTGCACAACTCAACACCCAAAAAACAAATAATCCAATTAAAAAATGGGCAGAACGGGGTGCCTGGGTGGCTCAGTGGGTTAAAGCCTCTGCCTTCGGCTCAGGTCATGATCCCAGGGTCCTGGAATCGAGCCCCTCATCGGGCTCTCTGCTTGACAGGGAGCCTGCTTCCCCCTCTCTCTCTGACTGCTACTCTGCCTACTTGTGATTTCTGTCAAATAAATAAATAAAATCTTAAAAAAAAATAGAAAACTATCCAGCCATAAAAAAGGAATGAAATCATGCCATTTGCAATGACATAAATGGTGCTACAGAGTATAATGCTAAGTGAAATAAGTCAGAGAAAGTCAAATACCATATGATTTCCTCAACAAAACAAACAAGCAAAAGGAAAAAATAAGAGAAAGTGAGAAAAGCAGACTTTTAATTATAGAGAGTAATCTTATGGTTACCAAAAGGTAGGAGGGTAGGGGAATTAGTTAAATAGGGGATGGGGATTAAGAGTACACTTATCATGATGAACACTGAGTACTGTACAGAATTTTTGAATCACTAAATTGTACACTTGAAACTAACATAACACTGTATGTTTCCTATACTGAAATTAAAATTTAAAAACTTTTAAAAAATAAAATAAAGAGGTAAAGTAGCTTATTCAATATCATATGGTTAGTCAATGACAAAATTAGATTCAAATTCACCAAAATGCATGTTCTATAAAAGAAGAAAGGGGAAAAGCTCTACCTAGAGAAAGCCAAAGTTGGCTGAGTTTGCCACTAGGGCTCCCTGCCCCCTATCTTTGCCTTCCTACCCCCACCCCTTGTAATCAGTAATTTATCTTCAGCCTCTGAACACAGGCTGCGCATCAGAGGCTTACAGATTTTAAGCATTAGAACTGTGGCTTGACAAGCATCCTGTTTCCTGCATGCAGCTCTAACTCCCCCACTTTTCTCACAGACTTTATCAGGGAAACTTCCCTTAAGCCTTTCAGCCCACAGAAGTTGACAGTGGCTTAAATCATCAGCTAATATTCATTTGCCTCCTCAAGCTGCTTCCTGTTCTCCAAACTCTATGAACACTTTGCCCAAAGAGTCTACAGGTTTGGAAGGGGACTTGCACAGAGGTGACCAACTGTCCCAACTTGCCTGGAACTGAGAAATATCTGAGGATACAGTCCTTTCAGCATTAAAAATGAAAACCTCGCAAGAAAATTGGGACAACTGGTCACCTTACCTGTCAGGCAGATTAACCATACACTTTCACTATTATTAGCTCATTTGTTCTCAACACAACCCTGGAGCCCAACCTATTTTACAGATGAGGAAACTGAATCACAGAGAAATTCAGTCACTTCCAAAGTGTGCAGCATTGTAAACTGCAGAGCTGAGCCTGCCAGATGGGCCAAGAAGTGGTTTAATGACCTGGGCTCTGGAGCCAGACTGCCTAAATCCCAATTCTGGTATCTGTAAAATTAGGGGTAATATTAAAATGTGCCACCCCATTCTGTAAAGATTAAGTGAGGTAATGCATTTAAAGCACTGAGCACGGTGCCTGGTGCTTAATAAGTACTCATTGATGGAAACTCTCATGACCTCATCCTATTGCTAAAAGAATGAGATATGGAAAAGAGTTCTGTCTTCTCTGTATTAATGTAAAATGTTGGGAATATCCCCAAAACGTCTTTCTTTCCCTTCATACCTAGTTATCCATCTTATCATCAAAGTATTTTCCCAAATATTTTTAAAAGCTACATTTTCAGCTTTTACTGTGTCTCTGAGTTGTTCCTACTAGGGCTTTCTTTTATCCAACCTACATTTAGCTGTATCTGGCACACACTCAAAGGGAATAAAGATCAGTCAAGGTCTACTTAAAAAACAAATTCTCCTTGATCCCACCCCAAGTGACTTGGTGAGCACGGAGTCTGTATCTGCTTTAATCACTTCTGAATTACTTCTGGTACCCCAGTCATTTCAGGTTCCCAGTAAATATTTCTTGTATTCATTAATTCATCAGTCAATATCATTCCCCCCTTATCAACCATTCTTGCTACTTGTGTCTGGAATAAACCATTCCACCCTGAGTCTCCTTTTACAGTAATTTGTAATCCCCATCTTACAGTTGCTAATTTTCTTTTTTTTTAAGATTTTATTTATTTATATGACAGAGATCACAAGTAGGCAGAGAGGCAGGCAGAGAGAGAGGAGGAAGCAGGCTCCCCGCTGAGCAGAGACCCCCCCCAATGCGGGGCTCAATCCCAGGACCCTGGGATTATGACCTGAGCCGAAGGCAGAGGCTTTAACCCACCGAGCCACCCAGGCGCCTCAGTTGTTAATTTTCTAAAATTGACAAACAAACTGAGCCACAGGGAGAAAATCGTTCAGACTGCACAAGAATCAAAGAATGAGTGAAGGTGAGGTAGAAGGAATACCAAACCAGAAGTCAAGAAAACTGGCAGCCAAATTTGCCATTAATCAGCTCTGTGCCTTTGGGAGGAAAGAAAAGGCAATGAGACAACATGTGTATAGCCCTGGCTATGAGCCAACTCTGTACTAAAAACTTTCTACAGAATTTTTTCAATCTAATTCCCGTGCTAAGAAGGTGTTTCTATCCCAGTTTTAAGAGTAAAGAAGTTAAAATTCAGGGAGGCTTTTGTTTCATTTTGTTTTGTTGTTTTTGTTTTTTTACCCAAGTTATACCTAATATGAAGATCGGAACCCAGGTTTATTAACTCGAAAGCACATATTTCATTTTTCTCACCACCACCAAGTTGCCTCCTTAAAATGAGAAATCGTAAGAAAATTGCTTCATTCAGCCTCCAGTTTACGGGTCCAACAAGCTTCCCTTGAATCTGATCATGCCATCTATTTAAGCCTTAGATTTCCTCCAGGTAAGATGAGGAGGTTGAACTAAATGATGCCTTTCACATTTTAAATCCTATGACTCGGTGCCAATGTACTGAGTTTCACTCTGAAAAAAGAAACTGCTAGTTGGAGCACTCAGAAGAAGGCAGCCTGTGTGCTCAAGCATCCATCCTTCTAGCATTATCAATCTGCCACATTAATATGCTAATTGCAAGGGAAGAAGTGTGGAACTAATTCCATGTTTCATTCAAGTAAGGGCATCCAGGTAGCACCAAGACACTAGAGAATCAAAACCAGCATGATTGCGTTGACTTGGAGTATGTCGTGGCGGGAGAATAGGATATAGGTTCTTCCATCACACCTCCTTAACATGTTCATTCCAAACAGTCCAACAGAAAGAAAGCTCTTCTCACCATTTTCTTCTGCTGTTGGCATTGTCCAATATGTAAGTCACACTGGCAGCCTCTTCCAGCCCTCTAGGAGCCCATCAAAAAGTAATAACCCTGATGCCTTGGGGCTGGGTAAATCTGCTGCTCTCAGAGTCCCCACCCAGCTTTGAAGGGTTGGCTGACTTGAATAGATGGAGCTAAAAGAATGTTCCAATTGGCTTTTTCAGAATCCCAACTAATTGAACCATCTGGTGGAGGACAAAAACCATGTCATCTGGGGCATGACGATTTAAAATAAGCTGCCAGCGTGTGCAGGATAAAAAGGATTGGTGGCATATTGGTGATAGTTACAGGAGAACCTAGCTGATATGCCAAAATGGACCTTGACATACAACTTCTTAGATGCAAAATTACCCCTTTTTCTTCCATTACCCCTCCATTTCCTCTGATCCATAAAAACAAATATGTGCTTAGATTATTTTTTTACATCCATTGCCCAAGTAAGGGCATTCCTAGAGTCTTCTTTTCCTTCCTTTACTAAGAACAAACCTAACACATTAAAACGTAAGTCATCTACATGGCTCAATTTGCAGGGCTCATTTATCCCCTATACCACCTACCCACAAAGAAAGTATACTAAGCACTAGCTTTGCCTGGTGGCTGATGTTCCCATTGTATCTCTTCTCCATATTAAATGCATATTATCTCTCTAAGATGTGGAAACTTAGTGTTTTAGGTGGGGCGCCTTAGAAACAAAGTCTGGAAGGGGAGAGGGAGGGAAAGAAATAAACACACTCTGGGAGAATGATTCAGGGGCAAGTGATTTGTTAAAGAAATGTTCCCAGAATAAATCAGTAATGGAGAAGTAGGACTGGGGAGAGAGAGAAACTAAATTAAGGCTTGATTTCTGGCAAATCTGCATGGATATAAGAATAAGTCTGATCCCATAGGGAACCCTGGAATGTAAAGCATATACCTCAGAGTTTGTCTCAATTCAAGGCAAAGAAGCTGGGCTTTTGTACTCCTGTACAAGTCAGTTGTTGGCAAAGAGCAACCCTGGGCAAGTAAATCCCAGGCATTTCTACCCCTCTGAGAATTGGGGTGAAGCCATTGCAATCATCCTAGAGTGTCCCTCAAAAACACTAACAAGTTCAGGTCAGAGAAGAAAAAGCATTGAGGGGAAGGTACATGAAAGAGATCCAAGGGGATCTGGGGGAGCATGACAGTGTCTGCCACACACAAAGTTTTTCTCAGCCATCAAAGATTTACTGCAAAAATAGGAAGTTAGCCTTAGAAAAGAAAAGGATCCAAGAGGAAGAATGCAGATGGCAGGAAACTTCAGAGACAAGAATGAGGAGGTGTTCCTGAGTAAGAGGAGATGGAGCTCTGTGAAGGGGTCTGCAGTCAAACCACTTGAGAGCTAAAGGAGAGGATATGGAAGGACATGGAGATATCCCCACATACAATACAAACATCCATGGAAACAGCTATAGTGCAAGGGAGGGAGAAAATAAAGAGTAGACAGAAGGGCAGCAGATTAAGATGGGTTCTACTCCTGGTCCACCATGAACTCTCTGTGACTTTGGACAAATCATTTTTCCACTCTTTTTTTTTTTTTTTTTAAGATTTTATTTATTTATTTGACAGAGAGAGAGGTCACAAGCAGGCAGAGAGGCAGGCAGAGGGGTAGGGGAAAGCAGACTCCCTGCTGAGCAGGGAGCCTGATGGGGGGCTCGATCCCAGGACCCTGAGATCATGACCTGAGCCAAACAAAGGCAGAGGCTTAACCCAGTGAGCCACTCAGGCGCCCCCATTTTTCCTCTCTTAATCTTAGCTTCCTCCTTTGTAAGATGAGGGTTAACCAGATTAGGACTTTCCAATGCCTATTACAAGGAGCACCAGGATTCTATGAACTATTAATAGTTGTTCATGGAAAAGAGTTCTGAGGACATAAACTTTAGGGAATATTCCTGGAAATCCATATTAGCGTCATAAAAGTCCTGCCTTGAAGGAACTGGTTTAACGATTTGAAGTTATTGTTTATTTACTTGACCACAGGACTCTTTTGGGTCCAAATGTCTAGAACCTTCTCTCAAGACACTAATGTTATGGGAAACTGAGGGGTCTTTCCTGCTCTAGTGTTGAGTCCATTTCACAACTGAACAACTCTTGCACTGAAAAATAAGAATATGTGCCAGAGATTCATGACTATCAAAAGATAGCCAAGAAACTCAGCGATAACATTTACAGCTACCAGGTATCGAGAAGTTAACCTAAGCTAGTCACCACAGCAAGCACTTTATAAACACTGTTTGATTTGATTTCCACAGGAACCTTGAAAAATGTGTTTATCTCCATTTCCCAAATGACATAACTGAAGCTCAAACAGGTTAATAATATGCCTTGGTCTCACAGTAAGTTTTTTTTTTTAAGATTTTATTTTTATTTATTTGTTAGAGAGAGAGCGAGCACAGGCAGACAGAGAGGCAGGCAGAGAGGCAGGCAGAGGGAGAAGCAGGCTCCCTGCCAAGCAAGGAGCTGGATGTGGGACTCGATCCCAGGATGCTGGGATCATGACCTGAGCCGAAGGCAGCCGCTTAACCAACTGAGCCACCCAGGCATCCCTCACAGTAAGTTTTAAAGCCAGAAGCCATACCTTAACATCCTAATACCACGCCTTGGTCTTCATCATTACCCCAATTCTGTGGGCCTTTGTGTCTCATATTTCTCAAGCCACTCTTCGTGTGCTAGACCCTTTGTCTTTTGTCACTTCACCTTTCATACATCACCCATAAAATGGGAATAACAGTACCTGATATCATGTATATTTGGAAACTCTCACAAAATCATTGTAAAATGGGGGCATGCCTGGGTGGCTCAGTTGATAAGCGTCTGCCTTCAGCTCAAGTCACGCTCCTGGGGTCCTGAGATCAAACCCTGCATTGGACTCCCTGCTCCACGGGGAGCCTACTTCTCCCTCTCCTATTCCCTCTGCTGTGTTCCCCCTCTCTTGATGTGTGTGTGTCTCTCTCTGTCAAATAAATAAGTAAATAAATAATATTTTTTTAAAAATCATTGTAAAACGCTTTCAAATAAAAAGGACTTTAAAATGTTATCACCCTGCTAGAGTAGTGATTTGAAGCCAATTTTATAGTCAAAAAAATTAAAATTCCATATTTAGATATATGACTTTTGAGAAAACTGTTTTTAATGAGTCAATGAGGGGAATTATGCCAGCATTATAGGGGAAAGACATGATGAGTAAGCACTGACATTGTTTGGGATTAAAGTCAGAGCTAATTTTGCTGGGGTCCTGTTATACTTTCTCTCATCCTTTTCTTTCCATCACCTTCTACTAGACTACCTTGTACCAAAGTCTAAGAGACATTTCCCTGTCACTATATTATTCTAGAAATGCTCTTTGCTACTCTTCTACCTACCTGGTTTTAAGATCCTATTTAGGTCTTGACTCCTCTACTATTCTAAAACTGAATGCCATAAAACCAAAATTTAAGTAACGTTTGTTTTTGTCTCCTTGAGGGCAGAGATATGTCTGTTTTGCCAGTTTACCCTCAGAATCTGCACAGTCTCTAGCTTACAACGAATTCTTTTAAGAAAAATTGTTGGTTAAGTGAAAGATTAATTAAGTGGGAAATCCTCAGCTAATAATAATAGCAACAATGACAACATTCATCAAGTATTTGCCACATGGCAGGATTATGTTTATATAATATATATGACCACGTGTGTATAGTTATAATCTCATCTGAGCCCCACAACAAACTGTGATGCTGGTGCTGTAATTAAGCCTCCTTTACAGATGGGAAAACTGATATACAGACAGGCTGAATGCCTGGCCCAAGTGTCACAGCAATCAAGGATATAAACACTGTCAGTCTAACTCCGTGGCCCATGCTCTTAATGATGAAGCTAGAATTAGTATCTGGACATCCTGACACACCTGTACAACATCCCTGAAAATGGAAAGGATCCAGAAAAAAACTCAGATCTTTCAAGGGATCTAAGGCACAGAATACAGGACTAAAGTTTCATAAACGGGCCCTCAGTGCAGTTGCTGGGTCAACATGCTGCCTTATGACACACTGATTGGGAAAAGACAATGAAGGAAATTAAGAAAGTCACCACACCACTGGAGAGGCATGCAAGCAGATTGTGATGCCAATACTCCATGGCGCTTCTGCCAGGAGGGCCGATCCGTTCACTCATTCACTCAACAAATTTTTATTGAGTATTCATGTGGGGAACACATGAGTATTAGAAATACCCTAATGAATAAGACAGTCAAGGTGCTTACTCTCATGAGCTTCCATTCTACTAGGAGAAAGCAAGTATAACCCAGTAAACCAACCAAGATAATATAACACAATGACAAACACTAGCAGAGCAATAAAATCAGGTAATAAGATAATCATGAGGGGATGAGGTGGAGGCTACTCTCAAAAGAGAGGGCAAGGAAACCCTTTCCAAGCAGAGACATGAATGGAGTGGAAAATATATATCCGTGCAAAAATCTGAGGGATGTTATATGATCAGTTTTGATTTAAAAAAAAATCATTGCAGCTGTTCTGCGCAGGAGGAACTGTTATTGGACAAGAATGGAAATAGACCAGTGAAAAAGCCTTTCTCAAAGACCAGGAGACATGGTCATGGCTTATTCTTAGGTGACAGCAGTGGAGACGATGAGGAGAAGAAGACACAGGAGGATCTAGAGAGGAAAGGAAAGGATGTCACCTTGTGTGCAGCCCTGGGAGCTGCCTTAGGGGGAGAGAGTTTGGGGATACCAAAACTACCTTTTTAATCCATCTTCTTCCCTGAACCTGCCTGTCTGTCCATTTCACGAAATACTCAAGTTCATCAACATCAAGAGTCATTAACCAAATGCATCAACACCAGCATAAAAGATCTCAAACTCTTCTAGTCCCAACGCTATCCTTTCCAGACCCCAAGTCCAAATTCTTCTTAGACAGGGGATCAGCCGATTTTTCCTACAAATGGCCAGAGAGTAAGTATTTTCAGCTTTGAAGCTTCATGGTCTCTGTCAGAACCACTCAATTTGTACAGTGCAAGAGCAGCCACAGATAATAAGTAAACAAATGGGTGTGGCTATGTTCCAATAAAAAAATGTTACAAACAATATAATTTTCCCATGCCATAAAATATTCTTCTTTTGATTTTTTTCAACCATCTAATGTAAAATGTAAAAAGCCATTCTCAGCTCATAGGACATGCAGTATTTGGCCCAAGGGCATACACTTGAAGCCAAATTCCTGCTCAAAGAGGATGCTGGCTAGAAGAACAGGATCTCTAATGGCCCCTCCCCATGTAGTTTCTTACATGGCATCACTCCTATGGGCTCAATATATGTCATAGCACATATATTACATATAAGCATAAGCCAGATCTTTTTATTCCCCTCCATGGAGTTCCCCTGGGGCCTCAAGAGTCTAATAGCCAGAGTGAGCACATTTTGCCAACAATCCCCACTTTCCATAATGGAATTTAATTATTTGGCCTGAAAAGCATTTAAGCTTCACTGTACAGAAAGAGTCAAATAAATAAATAATAAAGGGGCACATTTTGCTAGCACCTGCCTCAAAGATCTTAAAGGCACTGTCATGCCTGCTTTAATATTTTATGGCGTAGAAATGTGACTGTTACCAGGTCATAAAAATATACTGCTTTTTATACCAGGTCAAAATCTAGGGCCAGGAGTCCTGTTTTGTGGCAGGATGCAGAGAGCCAGCCAGAAAAAAGGATAGTATTACCTTTTTTGAAATCTGAAAAGAGCTATTTGAAGATGATGGACCAGATAAATGCATATTGGGTTCTCTCTCTCTCTCTCTCTCTCTCTCCTGCATCTCAAAACAGAAGGTTTCAGAGTCTGCTGGCAGCTGGTGCAACATTCATTATTTACCACTGAGAAGCCAAGAATCTCAGCCTCTGACCCTCCATTGTTGCTTAGGCATATTCTGGGAAGAGCCAGGGGGCAGGCAGGTGTTTCCTGGAGCCAGTAACACATGATTTCTATGCAAACACTCCAAATCTTCAAGTTGAAAATGACACTAGCAATGATCTACCATGGCTTCCTACATCCTGGAAGAAAGACGCACAGCATCAATGACTGAGGATGATACCATCACGGGACAGGGAGTTTATCCACTCCCTGGATAGCCTTAGTCATGACCGGAGACAGAACTAGCTGTTATTTAATTTTCACAACAACCCCAGAAAATAGGAACCATTTTAATGTCTGCTTTAAAGAAAAGGAAACTGAGGCTATCTAACCTGTTCAAAAATAACACAGTAAGTGACAGAGCTGAAGTTTGAACCCCAGTTCTTCTAGCTCCTTAAGGAGATTGCTACCAGCCTTCTATCATCCTTGCCTCCCACCTCTCAAAACTCTTTGGTGTAACAAAGTCCTCCTTTTTTTTTTTTTTTAAGATTTTATTTGTTTATTCGACAGACAGAGATCACAAGTAGGCAGAGAGGCAGGCAGAGAGAGAGAGAGGAGGAAGCAGGCTCCCAGCCAAGCAGAGAGCCCGATGTGGGGCTCGATCCCAGGACCCTGGGATCACGACCCGAGCCGAAGGCAGAGGCTTTAACCCACTGAGCCACCCAGGCGCCCCCAAAGTCCTCCTTAATACAAGAGTTGCCCAGAGCTCCTACCCAAGGAAAATGACAATTTCCAAGACAGAGATGAAAAAGAGAATGAGAGAGAGGGAGAGGAGTAACAATTCCACAGCTAGAGTTAGGTACTAGCAAAGTTAATAACTGATATACAAGCAAACAAATGCAGAGAAAGGTTTTTGGCATTATAAAACAAAGATTAATTAATACTAGATTACAATGGAATTCCTATAGAATTACACTTGATCCAGACCCCAGAATAACAAAGGAATTCAACATTATTAATGCTTCAAATAGCAAGGAACATCAGAATGATTTACCTCTTATTACTAAAAAGGGCAGCCAGATTGCTTAAAAAAGCTCTGGCTGGCTCAGGATACTGCTATCTCCAGTGCAATCAGCAATCTGAGTTTACTCATTTGACAGGAGCACCGATTCTTTGCCAGCTCTGCTTCATTTCACAGATCTGTTTTTCTCCCTTCCTCCCCCTTGCCCCACCCTCTCTCCCACTTTGGAGGAATTGTGAAATCCCCAACAAGCTCAGCCGAGGAACCAGCTGGGTGTTGGGAAGAACCAGTTACAGGCAATGGGCAGCACAAGCAAAGCCAGACTGGACAGGAGCACCAGCTGTTCCGCCAGCTCTGAAGGGGCTCCTTTATTTTATCTTCTCATTTCTCCTGTTTGGAAAAATCTCTGCTGGTGAGTCATTTGTGGCCATAGGTGTTTAAAGCACTTATATGAGGAGAAAGACAGATTGATGCCTTTAGCACAGCCTGCCTGCTCTGGTCTAAAGAGAGGTCAGGAGGATGACAAGAATACTAAAGCTTAAGACGACAGAGTTGGCGCCAACATGCATTTAAGCAGAGACTTAGAGTCCAGAATTCCTGGACATCATAAAGAATCTATTATCATTGTGGTCACTTTCAGCAAGACTGATTTCATTACCATCTGTCTTCATCCACCACTGCTTAGTGAATAAATATTAAATATGGAACTTTTCCTGGACTCAAGTCACTGAGGCTGAGAGGAAAGCAGTTATGTAACCATGTGATCTCTGCACACCTCATAGCTAGAAGGAGAACAGATGAGGCAAGAGGGTGGGGGGGGGGTGGTACCTGGGGAGGGAAACACTGTGGAGTGAGATAAGATCATTAGCTCTACTGAGTCGAAAATAAGGGTTCAGTTCTCAGTTGAGTAATAATTCTCTTTTCAAGGTGGGCAATATTTAAGCAATCATCTCTTGAAAATTGGTCATTACCACCAGCTAATAACTGATTTGTTAGTTAATAGCCCAAGGTGAAGCCAAGGGCAGCAAATGCTCTGGCATACCATTCTCTGATGGCAGGATTAACAGATTTCAAGGGCATGATTGCTATTATGAACCATGTTCATTGATTTATAACAACACTAATATGTTTTATAAAAAAAAAAATGGGTGCAATGTCCTGGAAAAATTCATCATTGTCTGGTGCTCTGAAGTCGAATAGCCACTATAGCATGTCCAAGAGAGACACCCTCTGGTCCAGTTCTGGGCATCATCATGGTCTAGGTATGCACAATGTGGGATTACAGAATCCAAAGCAACATCACTCAGAAGGGCCCAGGCTATAGTTCTAATTACAAAAAATGTCACTTCTTCCCCCAAACCTGTCCTGATTGTGTATTTTTGTTAAACCTACCACTACAATGTCTAGAAGGATAAACAATAAGATTTTATAAGGGGCACCTCTGAAGAGTGGCATTGGCATGGGAGAAGAGCAATACTCCTTCATTTTTTACTTTAGAACTGGTTTCTTTTTTGAATTTTTAATAAAGTTGGCTCAGAAAAAAAAATCTTGATGCCACAGCTTTCCTAGAGAGCCTGGAATTATGTCTCCTTCATTTCTTGTGAAAGTCCTTTCCCCTTTATTCCTTGAGGTCACAACTCAAATTGTATGACTCAAAGAAGGTAGGACCCCTCCCAATTCCCAAGAGTAAATCTTAATTAATCTCAGCTAATATGATAATCCCAATTCTCTTCCAGTGATTAGTTTAAGAGTGGGCATGTAACTCAGTTCAAACCAGTAAGATTAAGGAGATTAGTAGAGGGATTTCTGAGAAAGCTTTTCTTTCTCCTAAAATCAAATGCTCAAGAAGAAAGAAGCTAATGTTTTCCACTCTCAGCTTAGCTGGTGAGAACATGATACCTGGAATTTCTAGAGCTTTACTGCAGCCAAAAAAAGATGTCAATCCAAGGACAAAAGCAAATATGCTAAGGATGGCAGAGCAGAAAGATGGAAATAACTGAGGAATTTCACTTGGTTGAGCCTCCAAATAAACCAACCCAGCAACTGCCCTATCTTCAAACTTATTTGACACAACAGAAACGTCCAGATTATTTACACCATTTCTCATAGGGTTCTTTTTATTTACAGCTGACAACACCCAATCTGATACACTCCTGTAGCCTGTCTCAAGAGATGTTAAGACCCACAGAGAAGAAAGTGTGGTCAGCATCACAACATATGCCGAGGATGCAGGATTTAGAAAATCCAAGAAACTTTGAGTTCCATACAACTGAACGATTCCTTGTACCCTAAAAACTAGGTGGGGTCTTTTCCACGGCAAACACAAAATGAATATGTACATTAGCCAGGAAAATTAATACTTACCTGTGCCAAAGCCCTCAAAAAAATCAGAGTGCAGCTGGTGGAACTCAGTTGGGATACCCAGTGAAAACCAATCCATACCGGACAAAGTTAGAGGACTTTACCTCTAAGCCAGGGGCACTGGGAAGAAGGAACATGGCGTCAAAGCAGGTCAAGTCAGGCCTGGAAGTGGCATACAACACTGCAACTCACATGCTAGTGGCCAGAACTGTCATATGCCCACCTAACTGCAGAGGACGCTATGAAATATAGTTTAGCTATCTATATACATGGGAACAAAGTAACAGTGAGCAGCAGTATTTGCCACACCCCAAACCCAGAGAGTTAAGAATTGTGCACTCACTACCACATAAACCAGTGACTGACCCATGGCTACTGCAAACTACATCTGATCAGACTCAAGTCTTTTGTTTTCTAAGAGCTTCCTTTCTGGGTTTCAGTCTGTGAGACTTGACAAAGATCTTTTGCTTGACCAAACTTCAGTCAGTCTAGCTGAACACTGTCCTAGACCCATCTGTGTACTTCCTTGTAAAAGCTAGTTTTAGCAAGAACCCTGCCAACTCAGCTTACCCAGAATCCTCCACCCTGGATATCTGATCAGCTTCCTCACCCTCTACCAACCCCCAGGTGACATCTGATCCCCCTGACCTATCTTCAGCAAGAATCCTGTTAGGTTGGTTGAGCCAGAACTCCCCATTATACCTGATGTTTTTTCTAGTAATTTTCCATCCACTGATCCCCACTTGCCTCTTGGCTTTAAATTCCCACTGGCCTGTGCTGTATTCAGAGCTGAGCCCAATGTAAAAGCCACTGTAAAGTCCCATTGCATGGTCCCTATTCCTATTACAGTGGTCCTGAATAAATCCTGCCTTACCATTCTAACTTGCGTCACTGGATATTTTTTCCTTAACAGACTAAAAACATGACCCTTGAAGAGATAAAGGCTGGAGGATTGGATACTCTCAGACATGTGGGTTCTTCCGGAAAAATCATCTTCAGTTTGAGAAAAATTATACACCTTCCAGAATCTTTCACCTTTCCAGAAAAACTGATTTTCCCCTTCAAGAATTTTCAGTTCCATTTCCCAAAAAATATATCCATGAATATGTAAGGGGAAAAATCCATACTGAGTTTAAATAGATTCCTTTAATGTGGACCCACAGCATTTCCTTTTGGCTGTCCACTCCATAGAAAAAATAGAGAAGTCCTAGCCCAGGGATTACAAAGACTCTTTGATCTAGGGATCATTTCATCAAGGTATTCACCACTCACAGTCCAATCCATCCACTTCATCCTCAGAAAACCTTCCCAATGTACCTGGAAGGAAATTCACTGCTTTCAATTAGACACCAATGAGGTGATGTCTGGTTTGTATTCAATAGGATAATTATTAATTCAATATCAAATTATTAATTTATGCCAGAAACTAAAGTATGGATGCTGTCATATCACAGCATGAATAATAGAGGAGACCAGACCTTGGACCACACTTTGAGAATCTCTAATGTAATTGACTGCCATTCCAAACTGGCCCCTCTGGGCAGAACCACATGACCATTCTGCCCTCTCAATCTAAGCAGCACTGATTGAAAGAGACTTCTATTTTGTGAATGATCAACCTCACTAAATATGGTTTTTTTAAAAAGATTTATTTATTTATTTGAAACTCAGGAAGCACAGGGGGAGAGAGGGGCAGAAGGAAAGGGAGAGAGAAACTCTAAGCAGGCTCTGCACTGAGCCCAGAGTCCAAGGTGGGGCTTGATTTCAGGACCATAAGATCACAACTTCAGCAGAAACCAAGAATTGAATGCTTAACAGACTACACCACCTAGGCACCCCTCTTTCTTTCCCATAATTTATTTATCCTTATAATCTCTAGATTTATTGAGTTCTTACCATTTGCCACAAATAGTTCTGGAAGACTTTCCATGTTTTATTCCATTTACTCCTCAGAATAATCCAAAGAGGTACATACAATCCCCATCTTTAGCAGACGAAGACAGTGATGAATTTACTTAATACCTCATACTTGTATCCAATACTACAGGTTTTAAAAATATTTTTACTCACTTTGGTATTTTACTAAAAATACTTTATCTCACTTGATACTTATTAAAAACACAGGAAGTAGACAGAGTGAGTCACATATTTGCCTTTTAGAGATGAAGAAACTGATGCTAAAAGAAGTTAGGTAACTTGATCAACATCCCTGAAGAAATCATGGGGCCAGGACTCAAACCTAGATCTTCTGACTCCCAATCTCATTTTTCTACATCATGCTACTCTATTTTTAAAAGCACCCACAGTGGGGCATCTGGATGACACAGTCTGTTAAGTGTCAGACTCTTGATTTCAAAGGCTTACGTCATGATCTCTGGGTCATGAGATCAAGCCCCACAGCAGGCTCAACGCTTAACTGGGAGTTGGCTTGAGATTCTCTCCTTCTTCCTCTGCCCCTCTGTGCCTGCATGCTCGCTCTCTCTCTCTCCTCTCAAATAAATAAATAAATCTTTTTTTAAAATGTACCTGCTCTTTCATTTTAAGAGAGTGGATTGAAGGGGCACTCGGGTGGCTCAGTCGTTAAGCGTATGCCTTCGGCTCAGGTCATGATCCCAGGGTCCTGGGATCGAGCCCCAGGTCGGGCTCCCTGCTTGGTGGGAAGCCTGCTTCTCCATCTCTCACTCCCCCTCTCTCATTCTCCCTCTCTCACTCTCCCTCTCTCACTGTGTCTCTCTGTCAAATTAATAAATAAAATCTTTTAAAAAAAGAGAGAGAGAGAGAGAGAGAGAGTGGACTGAACCAAAAAATTAACTTTGGAATGTATCTTCAAACTCTTTAATAGAGTCAACCCAAAGTAACATGAAAAGAAAACATAAATGATACAAAATGCTGTCTGAACAGTGATGTTGAAAGAGCCTTTCCTCTGGCAGAGAGAAGAGAATGTCTGTAGGAAAATCAGTTCTATTATGTCCACCTATGAGAACATATAAATTGGACCAAAGGACCCATAAGGATTGAGTCAAGAGCAAACTCAGCAATAAACTTCAAACCCCAAAAGTATGAAATACTGAACAAAGCCCCTGTCCTCCCGGAAGCCCTTCCCAACCCCGTCATCTCACAATGATTCTTCCTCCTTGTGAATGTATTTCTCTCACAGTCTATATCACACAATGTAATGCCTGAGGGTATCTGGGATTGACTGTCTTCTATGTATTACAAATACATGTCTAGCTATTTGACTTTTAGAGAGTAGAGACCATGCCTCCCCTATACTTCTATATCCACCAAAAGATAAGCACCATTCTGGGTCCAGAAGTATGATTACTAAAACTTGAAAAACATCTCTAATGACAATAGTCATTCTGCTAAAACTCTAATACTGTATGATAAAGTTAACCATTTATGAGTGAGTCACATTGTACTGAGATGTCATTCTGTGATGTTTTATTTCAGTGTACATAATCTGAACCATGTCAAATATTGTGCATCCAGCGCTATATGATAAAGGGGCATGTTTAAGACAGTTTCCCCACATTCATGCAGATGATATCATTTAAAACCTACTACTAAATTTTGAAATCCCAGAAATGAAAAGATAGAGATGGCTGGTTAAATATTTGGTACTTATACACAAAGAGTATATAAATCAATCATAATAAAGATACACTGTAGATATTCCTACCCAGCAATTTTAATGAAAGCAAGCATTTAAATCTCTATTACCGTTTAAAGAAAAATGAAACTATTTTTACAACTCAGTTACCTAATGAACTGTACGTATCTTTTCCTTTGTCTTGAAGGATGAGCAGAAATGGATAGGAGAGGCTATGCTTGGCAATGATATTACTGATTATTGGAAGATCTTTTACTACTGCCTTTACATACAGACCTCCAGTGATTTACACACTGAATTTGTGAGCATCAATATATAATAACATATAAAGTAGTTGACAGCATAAAAAGGTTGATGGTCAGGAACCGCCTGCAGAAAACCCTGTTCATCGCCATTTGTCATGCTAGAAATAGAGGATAGGAACAAATAATAACTCACTGTGCTTTATCTCTGCAGAAATACCTCCACATGATCTCCCTCAGTCTGAGAACCAAGGCCATGTCCCTGGACACAAAACCCCATTTACTTAAGCAAAATATCCTGCACAATAAGAAGTCAGCACACTAAGCCTTTCTGTAGGTCTATGCCTACTGCATGCACATTTGCCAAGGCCTTGAGAATGCCTATAACCATATAATACATATGTAAAACTACTGTTTCCAATCAAGCTCAATAGCACAAAAAATTATTTACAAGCTGGTCCATGAGTACAGTTCTTGACCTGACTGGTCTGACTCATTGGTATCCGTAAGCCTGGGTGTATTTATTACTATGATCTAGAAAAGCAAGTGGGAGGAAACACAGACTTCCTCACAAAGCCAGAACAATTCCCAAGTCTAGACACAATGAAGGCTGCCTACCAGTCAGCCCTAAGGAAGTAGTACCCAGTGCCCAAGACCTTTATTTACAAAACTGACCTGAAAAACAACTCCAGATTCTGGCACCTGCCAAAGCAAATACTTACAAAGGTAAGTATTAGAGAAGCACATTTGGGCAATTCTAGGACAGCATGTGTTTCCAACATAGTCTCGAATGTTTGAGCCACAGAGAGAAAAAAACTATGAGTTTAGACACCAGTTCTGATAGCACAAACTAGTCACCAGCCTCAAGAAGGTGACTGAAACTCTCTGGGCATTTGTTGCCTCACCATTCAAATGATGATGAGCCTGTACAATCATAGACAGCAGTCATTTGCTAAATTAAAAAAGTACAGCCATTACACTCATTGGCTATCTTAGTCAGCGCTACTATAATAAAAATACCATAGACTGGGAGGCTTATAAACAGCTGAGACTTACCTCTCACAGCTCCGGAAGCTGAGAAGTCCAAGATGCCAGCAGATCTGGAATCTGTGAGAGCCTGCTTCTTGGCTTGTAGATGGCTCTATTTTCGTCATGTCTTCACAAGGCAGAGAGCTAAGAAAGGAAGATGCAAGCTCTTATGCACCTCTTCTTATAGAGGCACCAACTCCATTCATCAAGATTCCACTGTCATGACCTAGTCACCTTCCAAAGGCCATCTTCTAACACAATCACATTGTGGGGGGTAGGATTTCAACATACAAATTTTGAGGGAACATAAATATTCAGTCCATGACAATGACCAAAGTTTTGACAGCTTTACCCATCAACGCCTTCAAATTTTTTAGGTGGATGCTATTGAGTCCTACAAGTTTTTATAGCTATATTATGCCTTAAATCTAGCTATTCTGAGACAGTATTTCCCAAAGCATGTGCTGTAGACTGTAAGTTCCAAAGACAATGCACAAAGAAAAAATTCTGTGATAAAATAAATTTGGAAAACACAATATACCATAACCTCATTTTAGATATCCAGTATCTATACTGATATATTAAAGGCACTTAGAAGTCCTGAAATAAAGAAACCTTTGCTTTGTTTTGCTCATACTACTTGACTCCTGTTGGCTTCCACTGTCCCTATTTGTACCTCTTTGTCTAAGGCCTCTCACTTCTTCCCTCTTGCTCTCCATCCCCCACCCCCACCCCAAGCCTCAAAAGATTATTCTTTCTGCTTGCAGAGTAGGCTGGAAGTACTAAGAAATTAACTCACACCCCAAGAGCAGCCCCTCAACCAAAAACTGGGTGTAATTATCCCAGCCCTCTGCAGCTTGGTAGGGATAACTCTGAGGCATGTGCTCTGTATTACATCATAGCTTCGCCATGAGATTAAGTTCTAGTCACCCATGGAAGTTCTAGTCACCCACGGTGGTTGTTGGCTTGATAAAGTACCAACAATTAGATGCCCTCTCTTCTTCACTGTCTTACTTCCCCACTCCCCACTTCCCAAATAAACTACTTGCACACAAACCTTTTTTTTAAGATTTTATTTATTGTGCTCGCTTCGGTAGCACATATACTAAGATTTTATTTATTTATCAGAGAGAAAGCGCGCGCACGCACGCACACATGAGCAGGCAGAGTGGCAGGCAGAAGCTGAGAGAGAAGCAGGCTCCCTGCCGAACAAGGAGCCTGATGCGGGACTCAGTCCCAGGACCCTGGAATCATGACCTGAGCCAAAGGCAGAGGCTTAACCGACTGAGCCATCCAGGTGTCCCTACTTGCACACAAATCTTATTGCAGAATCTACTTCTGAGAGAACTCAAACTAACAGGCCCACAGTTTCCCACACATGTTCAATGACAGACCAGTCTTCACAGCACACTTTTTCAATTAGCCAAAACTTTTGGTGGTAAGTGAGAGAAGCCCAGTACAAACTGACTAAAACAGGAAAATTAATTTATTTAAATCCAAGGATAGGTGGGCTTTAGGCCTAGAAGACTCAAGCTCTTAGAAAATGTCAAGTTGACTTGCTCTGTCTCCATTTCTGGGCTCTACATTCCTTTGTGTTGGCCTCATTCCAGCAGGTTCTCTCCACAAGGCAGAAAGATGACCATTAGCACTGAGCTTACATCCTCTCTTTTCAGCAACCCCAGTGAAAAAGGGGCTTTTCCTTCCCAGTGGTTCTAAAAAGGGCCCAGGATGAATCTCAGGAAACCATCTTCAATCATATGGTCATCCTTGCACCAATTCCCAAAACAGATGTGACAGACTTATGCTGACTGCACAGTTCTAGGCCATCGACCCACCTCTGGACCAAGCCACACCCAAACCACTTGTACCAACAGTGAGGAGGAGGAGTTCCTCAAGGCAAATCAGGATGTTATTATCAGCAGAAAGAAACGGCTTCAGGGCAGTCACAAATAACAGGTGTCCACTCCACTCTTTAACATTCTACAGAACGTACTTTGGGAGATGCTGTTCTATCGCATTCACAACTACTTCTCCAAAATTCCTGAAAAAGCCCTTCTCAGAAACAGCTGAAAGTACACTTTGAAAAGAACTGAGTCTGTCTGACAATTTCATGTCAGCCCCATACACTCTTTATACATGAGCATTTTACTGGTGCTACCAGTTCTCTACTTGGCTTTTTGCTTTAGATATATTCAAAGAAGTATTGATTATCAACTCAATTCCTTTCCATCAACCTAGATCCTTATGATAAACTTCTTTACCATTCCTATCAAAAAAAGGTGATCAAATAGCCGTAAGCAAATGGGAAAACACATTCACAGCGATGAGAAGACTAATAAAAGAATACTGGAGGTTAGAAACGTACTCTATAAATCACCCATCCACTAGTGGATTTTTTTTTATTTTACTTTCTTCTCTTTCCCATAGGAAAAAAGATTAAAAACCTAAGAAAAAAAAAAAAGGAAAAAAAAAACAGAAGAATTTAAATGTACACTTGTGGTTATACTGGTCTTCCTAGAATTTACTACAAGGCCAGAAATTAATATTTTATAAAAATAATTAATATTTTTTGCCTTTTAAAAATTTTTTTTATTATTTTATAAACATATAAGGTCTTATTAGCCCCAGGGGTACAGGTCTGTGAATCGCCAGGTTTACACACTTCACAGCACTCACCATAGCACATACCCTCCCAATGTCCATAACCCTACCACCCTCTCCCTAACCCCCTACCCCTGGCCACTCTCAGTTTGTAGAAATAAATTTATAAATGATGGTAAGCATGGGATCTCAACCACCATCACATGAAGAAAAGGAAAACACCTCAAGAATGTTCTAATTGGCAAGGGAACACTCATCTGTGGCTGAAATAGCCAAAAGAGAAGGGTGAGTTTCACATACCAGTCCTGAAAAGTATTATTGGTTTTCAAATTCTTTTTTTTTATATATTTTATTTATTTATTTATTTGACAGAGAGAGAGATCACAAGTAGGCAGAGAGGCAGGCAGAGAGAGAGGAGGAAGCAGGCTCCCTGCTGAGTAGAGCCTGATACGGGGCTCAATCCCAGGACCCTGGGATCATGAACTGAGCCAAAGGCAGAGGCTTTAACCCACTGAGCCACCAGGCGCCCCTGGTTTTCAAATTCTAAGACAATATAATATTGTCTTTTCAATTTTTTTTTTTTTTTACTATTTCTTTTCTCTGCTCCTAAACTCACTCTCCTGGAGGAGTCTCACTGAAATAGGGAGATTCATCTGTACTATTAAAGGAGGCATTATGCTAATTTCTTCCATCTTGCTTTGATAATTCTTCATTTTTTTAAAAGAAGGCTCCTGTGTCATTTTTATTTTTTGGCTCCCTTCACAAATATAACTACTGATGTCTATCATAAAAAGGTACACTACAGGGGCGCCTGGGTGGCTCAGTGGGTTAAAGCCGCTGCCTTCGGCTCAGGTCATGATCCCAGGGTCGTGGGATCGAGCCCCGCGTCGGGCTCTCTGCTCTGAGGACAGCCTGCTTCCTCCTCTCTCTCTCTGCCTCTCTGCCTACTTGTGATCTCTGTCTATCAAATAAATAAATAAAAATCTTTAAAAAAAAAAAAAAGGTACACTACATTAAAATAATATGATTTCAAAGTTCCTTGGTTTACCAATGATAATACCAATGATAAACAGTTTCTCAAATAAAGAACAAAGTCTCCTTTTGACATTTTGTCTGTAATGTCTACTATGCTCATGCATGTGTGAGCTTGGAGAAAGGCATGGATTAATTCCATGTTGCCATTCATGCCCCAACTAGCTACACCTCTTACAGCCAAGTGCACTCCATGTGGGCACATTCCCATTTCATGAGACTCTAGTTTCTCCCATGTATCCTAGGACATCCTCAACACTAGGTCTATGTAGCCCATGCAAATGGGAACTTACTTATTAAAATGTGAAAAGACTTGGGACGCCTGGGTGGCTCAGTTGGTTAAGCAGCTGCCTTCGGCTCAGGTCATGATCCCAGTGTCCTGGGATCGAGTCCCACATCGGGCTCCTTGCTTGGCAGGGAGCCAGCTTCTCCCTCTGCCTCTGCCTGCCTCTCTGTCTGCCTGTGCTCGCTCTCTCTCTCTCTCTAACTAATCAATAAATAAAATCTTAAAAAAAAAATGTGAAAAGACTCAAAATTAGGGGGCTAGCAAATACATAGTGAAACATCAGTCCCATTCAGCTATTTAAAAAATATTCTTCCAAAGGATATTAATGATGAGGGAAAATGGCAACAATAAAACTTTTTGTAAAGAATGACAAGAAATATACTCAAACATTAATCAGTAACATTCTATCTCTGGATAATAAGACTATAAGTAGTATTTTTTCTTAATAGTTTTCTGTTTTTTCTCATGTTTTCTATAATGAATATCTGTTCCTTCATAATCAAGGGGGAAAAAAATAAAAGATAATAATGGAAAGTACATAAAAGCCTCTGAGAAAAGTCTATAAAATTCTGGAGCAGAGCTGGTGGGACCAAGTCGATCATCACCATCAAAATCAGAGCCCTAGAGCTTGCCATTACCACCTCATTATATATATTTATATTTACCACAACATTGGAACCTCCTGGACTATCAGCACCACATCTCAACTCTTTCACCATCTCAGAAATGCTTAGTACAGTGCTTGGCGCAAAATAGGTGCTCAAGAAAGGTAGTGTAAATTGATTTATGAGAGCATGGTGATTACAGGATGGACACGAGCAGGCAAGGACCATCACGGCAAGGACCATCAAGAAAGAATTAAGGGTCCAGGAGTTCCAGAGCCTTGAAATTACAGATAAATATCTGAAATCAGAGAAGCTGATGGAAGAGTTAAAAGTCCAAGAAGTTAGGCAGGGTTTTGGGCATTAGGGTGTTAAAAAAAAAAAAAGGCATCTAGGAAGTCAGTTGAGTCAAGGGCATTGAACGTCAAGACAGCAAAGCACCGCTGAAACTGCTTTCAACTTTCTTTAAAGCAGGGTGGTCTTAAGAGCAAGTGTGCTTTGTGGTTACCCAGAGTTGCCCCTACATACACCAGGTCCAGATGGTTTGACTGAAAACAATCTGGCCACAGAAATTTATTCAACTGAGCAATTTATGCCAACAATAGAAGATTCATTAGAACAAACTAGTCTCACAATAGAACTTCTTTTAAAATGTCTTTTATTGGTTTTTTCCCCAAATTTCAAAAACAATCCATTCTTGTTAGCCTAATGAGCATATCAAACCTAAAATATACAAGCTCCAGATCTTGCTTCCCAAACTCTATCTTCCTGTAAACCTTCCTGTCTGGGGACACCTGGGTGGCTCAGTTGGTTGGGCGGCTGCCTTCGGCTCAGGTCATGATCCCAGCGTCCTGGGATCGAGTCCCACATCGGGCTCCTTGCTCGGCAGGGAGCCTGCTTCTCCCTCTGCCTCTGCCTGCCTCTCTGTCTGCCTGTGCTCGCTCTCTCTCTAACTAATAAATGAATAAAATCTTAAAAAAATTAAAAAAAAAAAAAAAACCTTCCTGTCTGATTAATGAAGTTCAATCCCAGTTGCCCAAGCCAAAAAAACTGGATTCATTCATAACTATTCTCTTTACCTTATACTGCCCCTCCACCAAACCCCTGCCCCATCACCCCCAGCCCCCCCCACACACACACACAAGTCCTGATCCCCAGGAAACACCTTTTGAGTTTGCTCTTCCTTCTGCTATCCTGTGTTTTACCCAGATTTCCACCTGGTTCACACCCACATCTCCTTTAGATCTTGACTCAAAAGCTACTTAAACAAGAGAGACCTCCCCTTCCCCAACACTCCATCCCCCATTACATAAGGGGAGGAGAAAGACTAGCCAACCTCCAGCTATTCAACTCACGGCTCATCTTGAGAGAAATGAAAAGAGGAAGGAAATATTCTGAACCTGTGTGGTATGTCCTGTGCTGGGGCTTTCACAACGTGTCATCTTGGTTAGTCCTCACAACCAGCACATTAACAACAACTACCTGTAATATGGGTGTCATTATACCAATTACACAGATGAAAATGTGGCTCCAGGAAATGGAAGTAATTTCTAAGAAGCAGTACCAAATTTGGGCATTTTCCTAAAACTTCTAATTTCTAGTTCATTGCCCTAGTCTAGCCATGCTGTATTTTCGGTCTTAAAATTTAAATGGAACAGTGGTATCTAGAGTTGTGGAAAATGGGAGGAAGAAGAGGTGACTGCTCAAGAATATGAGATCACTTCTAAAATTGGTTGTGCTGATGTTTACCCCGCTCTATAAATATACAAAAATCCACTAAATTATATACTTTAAATTGGTGAGTGGTAGGGTATGTGAATTACATCATAATAAAGCAGTTAATAAAAAATAATATTTAGTGGAAGGCTTTCCCTGCTATACCAATGAAGTCACAAATTTTTAAGAATTCAATGTATTCTGGGGATCAAAGACAGTGCTTTATATCTCTTCATAATTTTATATGATGGCAATAAATCAATGGCTCTTGACAGAGATATGATGAAACTGATCTGAACTTCCCCACTTCAGTTGGTGGGGGAAATGCCCAGTTAACTGCAACTGAATGGAGGTCAAAAATCATTATCTCAAGTAGAAACAAGACAGTAAAATTTTCTCTAGCATAGTCCAGCTCCCATTTCAATCATCTGCCCCTACTCCTCACATTTCCTCCTTTTCCATCACCACCACCATAATCTTGTGGTTACACAATTTCATTCAGAGTCAAAATTAGAAATTAGCTAAAGAAGCTATGATATTCTCCTGATTCTAAGGTGCTATCCTTTTAAGATGAATCAACAATTTAATAACAACCTTCCAAGGAATAAAAAATGGAATACTACATTAAGCACATACATTGTATACTAATTGAACATTTCAGAAGTATTCAAATGTCAGAGAAAACACACCTTAGAATTTTTTTTTTAATGGAGTAATTCCCACAGAAGTGGTAATCTAGTTAACATATGATTTCTCCATATTTGAAGCAAAACAGAATCAGAGTGCTGAGGAATCTTTAATAAGAGAAATACAGCCCTGAGACTACAGAAAAAAAAGTGGCACTTATTGCCGGGTTGAATGAGCAGCTTCCTAGAACCTATCAAATGCTCAAAGGCCATGCCCTGCTCATGCATTTTGGCTGGATGAACCTTCACTCCCATTTTGCAAAGCTAATAAAGGAAGGGGGGAAAGGTGTGGCTTTGCTTTTCAGTGTGGCATGCACACTGAAATCTACATGTTCTTAGAGGCCTGAAGAAGTGTGCATACTTGCTGGGACTTCATGGCCATCTCCACAGGCTGCAGAACTTTCAACAAAGAATTGGTAATTTGGACCACCCAAACTCTGACAAACTGTAAAGACTAATTCCTCATTGTCCACAAAAGTAAGTAAATAAATAAAAATTTAACAAGTTAAAAATTTTTTAAAATTAAAAAAGTCTACTTAAGAGAGAGCAGAAAGGGAACCAAATCTTGCCCATAAATGAATGCTTTGACTCTTTAGTATTGGTCAGCCCCTTGCAAGGACGACTTGGGTTGGATCTCGGCCACTGGCTTAATCATGGGAAAGATTTGCTCAGCCTAGCACCCCTTGATTCTCTTCTGCTGAAAGAAGTAAGACCTGGGAAACCCCCTCACCACTTCAGCAAAGGGATTAAGTAGGGCAGAGTTTAAATCTCCGTTGTGCTGCTCTTGCCAATAACTTGATTTTTTAAATTCTGGACTACCTATACTCCCTGCCTATTCCATCTCCTGCTGGATTTAAGCCTGCTGAAACCTCAGGTATTTGCTTGATAGGGAACACAGGAAAACTCCAAAACCATCCCTATATCCACACGATGAAGTTTCTTCATGAAAATGGCAATGCAAAACTCCATCCAATTGTAATAGGACAAGATTGTCAATAGTGAGTTCTATAAAGGCAGAAACTAAAGTGCTAGAATAGAGGTTGCAGATATACTTTGCATAGAGATTTTCTAAGGGAAAAGTTTTACTTATATTATTACATATGAGTTAAAAGTAACTCTAAATTGTAATGACATAAGATAATATTATTTTGTTTTATAAATACAGCATATTTCATATTAGAATTCAGTAAGAATGTATACATTTTGAATTTATAATTCAAATGGTTAAAAAGCTGGTATCAGGGGCGCCTGGGTGGCTCAGTGGGTTAAAGCCTCTGCCTTCGGCTCAGGTCATGATTCCAGGGTCCTGGGATCGAGCCCCACATCGGGCTCTCTGCTCAGCGGGGAGCCTGCTTCCCCCTCTCTCTCTGCCTGCCTCTCTGCCTACTTGTGACCTCTGTCTGTCAAATAAATAACTAAAATCTTTTAAAAAAAGAAAGAAGAAAAGAAAGCTTTCCTTTAAAAAAAAAAAAGCTGGTATCAGTAAACATAGGCACATAGCAGGGCTATAGTAAAGAAGTCCTTATGTTCACATGATTGAGACTGGTAGTTGACCAAATAGCATGTAAGTTAATTAGCAATAAATAATTATACATAATAGGTACATAACAATTTTAACTTTAAACATATAAATGTACATTTGTTCACTGATTCATATATACTTATTCATTGAGAATAGGTATGATTGAAATTGGCCATTTTCTTTTTTGCATAAACTAAACTCATAATGCAGTGTCTACAATTTCCAGCTTAGGTTTCCTTAAAGAGTAATGAAATCTTAAAGACACTTCTGAAAAAATCAAATGGATACAGGATCCATTCTAGTTTTTACAACATTGTTAAACCAATCTTCTGTTATTTCTCACACTTCTGATTCCACAGCTATATATATTTTTAATGATCAAATGAATGAGCTTTTAGAAAGTATCCAGCCTTATCCTTACATGTACACTAACTTTACTTTTATACACGTATCTTATTTGTTTCCTCAAACAAGCAAACAAGGATAATTTCTCTATGGAGAAACAGTGCATTATAGGAGGAAAAGAAAGGGCCCTCGTATGTAATTATATCTCAATAAAAATGGAAAAGACGGATAGACAAACAGGCAAGCATACAAACAGGACCTTTGTAGTCCTTCCTTAGAATGGGAAGGAACTATAATTAGATTGATATATATGGCTTCCAAAGAAACTAACAGGAAAACGGGTAAAGACATATTTGCAAAAATATACATGAGAGTGTAAAGTAAAAGAATGTATAACAAATTTAGCAAGTGAAACAAAACAGAGTGCTCAGAAACGTAAGACCTAGTTCAAGTGCCTGTTCCACCTCTTTCTAGCAGTGTGACCTTGAGCAACTCAAAGCAGCTCTCTGGAATTTGGGTTCTTTCTCAGTAAAATGAGAGGGCGGTCCAAGATCCAGAATATTCTAACTATAATCCTGAGTTCTGTGTACCAGCCTGACAGATGCTCTGTCCTAGCAGAGGAAGGTGAGGCACACACTCCCACATTCACATACACTCTTTCACACCTGTACCCACATGTGCACATCCTCAATACATAATGGCTCCAGGCGATCTGCTTTACATATCAGACATCTGCAGAAGATCGTATTTGTTTCCTGACCTAAAAAAAAATTGGTAACCACTGGAGTAGATGATATTAGAGTTCAGGCCAGCTCTAACTTTCTCTGATTCTTCTTTCCATACTGCCATTTGTGCAGAAGGCACTCAAACAAATATGAGTCGCCGATGGTGTCTGATGTGAGTGTTGTAAAACTGAACACTCAACTATCAAGAGCTGCTGGAATTAAGCTTCTCTCTACATGCAAGACCCCTCACAATTCTGCACATGTTTATGATTTAAAATGTGCAGCCTAATTAGCAGAGAAAAAAAAAAGTTAAAAACCTGGCTGCTTAACTTTGGCACTGCCTTCAATTTATATTACCATTTGCAAATTTTACCACTGGATTATTTTCACATGTATTTGACATATTATTTCCCTGTTGAGGAGAGGAGAGGAGGGGAGGGGAGGGGAGGGAAGGGAAGGGAAGGGAAGGGAAGGGAAGGGAAGGGAAGGGAAGAGAAGAGAAGAGAAGAGAAGAGAAGAGAAGAGAAGAGAAGAGA
>ML103972.1:31002-116796 GCA_003697995.1 Taxidea taxus jeffersonii
GAAGAGAAGAGAAGAGAAGAGAAGAGAAGAGAAGAGAAGAGAAGAGAAGAGAAGAGAAGAGAAGAGAAGACAAGAGAAGAGAAGACAAGACAAGAGAAGACAAGAGGAGAGAAGAGGAGAGGAGAGGAGAGGGAAGGGGAGAGGGGAAGAGAGGGAGAGGAGAGGGGAAGGGAGATGAGGAGGGAAGGGGAGGGGAAAGAAGAGAAGAGGAGGAGGAGAGAAGGAAAAAAGAAAGAAACAAACAAGCCGCATGTAGGAGGCTGGAAGAGAACAGCTTGATAAAGATCACCGGAAGATTGCTGCCTCTAGAAAGTTCAAGAGCCTTGTAATAAATAACCTTGTATAATTCTAAAAAGGTCTGAAATGTTTAACTAGTTTTTAAATGTGAGCGAATACGCATACACACAGCAGTCTAATATGCTTTAGCTTCATGTCCTGAACACTATAAAAATGTCCCATTATTGTGTTCACAACACTTTAACAGCTTGGATAGATTATACTCCTTAGGGGAAGAAGGCAGCTACAATGCAAGATTCAAGTTCCTGAAGTTCAGATAGTTTTAGGACATTAAAAAAAAAAAAAAAACCCTTCCCATAGGAAGAATTAATTTCAAGCAAAAGACAAGGAGTGAGAACTTGTTCAATTAATCCCATGTATTGGACAGAGCCAGTGGAAATTCTCAATCTCACAAGTGACTTTGCAGAAAGGCTTAAACCAGCATTTTCCCAGAAGGCCCTATCAAGGTGTGTTAAATGTGTACAAGCATGAAAGTATGGAGATTTGCATATCCATTGCACAAAGTTTACATAAACTGACAAAGCTCAAACAGTTGATTCTCAGGCATTTTTCAAGTTCATATTTTATTGCTGCTACCTCTAAGTTAGGCATTTGGAAGATTCACTCATCTATATTCCTTCCCACTTGGCTAAAAATACATCATGGGTCCTGCGAGGGGATGGACATTACTTAATTCATAAAATTGGAGGTAGGATTAATGAGATGTGAGCATTGAAAGAGTTTTGTTCTCCACTTCTCTGACATACAGAATTCAGGAAATAAGGCAAGGTCATCCAAAATTTTCCTATGGTCCCTCAAAGTTGATGAGCCACAGTTTGGAAAGCACTGAGCAAAAGGGGGGAAATGCACAGAAATCCACCCGAGCTTGGAGTACAGACTTTGGAGTCAAATGGCAATGGGTTCTTGTCCCAGCTCTGCTTTCTGCTAACTAAAATTTGGCAAGTTGTTGAACTTTCAGAGGTTTTATTTTCTCATCTGTAAAATCAGAATGATATTAAAGACTGTTTAATAGGGGCACCTGGGTGGCTCAGTGGGTTAAAGCCTCTGCCTTTGGTTCAGGTCATGATCCCAGGGTTCTGGGATCGAGCCCCAAATAGGGCTCTCTGCTCAGTGGGGAGCCTGCTTCCTCCTCTCTCTCTGCCTGCCTCTCTGCCTGCTTGTGATCTCTATCAAATAAATAAATAAAATCTTAAAAAAAAAAGACTGTTTAATAGAGTTGTGCAAATTTTAAAAGATGTCTATCAAGTGTCTACTATAATGAACTAGACCTTGTTCATTATTGTTTTTAGAAGCATTAACTCAATCCTTTGCTGCAAGACTCTGATGTTTAATAGCATCAAAAGATAAGAGAATTGCTTCTGACTAAATGTCTATCACCAGACCTTTTATATTCCACATTAGCACAAGAACTAAGATTATTCATGAAATGAATGCATATATCCTTTAAAAAAATTGTTTTGGCAAACTAAGGTTATAGGTTATTAATCCAGTTAGAACATCACCAGCGCTATCTCTTGTCATGTTTCAACAGTGAGCTAAGGTCATTATGCCCTTCTGTACCACCTCAGAGCCCCCCAATACTTTTCATGGTCATTACTCTTGTTTGTATCCACTTTTTAAAAAGAACCATGTCTAAGACATTTCAGTAACAAGGGTACAAGTAGGCATTGATTGTTTTCCCCCTCTCAATTCTTCCATGTTAAAAAGGGGATAAAGAAACAAAACTCAGCAACTAGTAGGAAAGAGGATGTTAGACCCAGCCCTTGGCTGAATTTAATTTGAGGCATTTCAGTATGGTTATTTCTCAGAGTCATTGAGGGCTAATGGTGCAATCCGATTTTGCCCAGATGAATTTCCCATGACAAACGATATTGGCTCATCATTTGTGGTCGTGACTGAGTGCCAGTATTTTTCTTCCTCCAAAGCTTGGGTAGGACAGCATGGAGCTCTTATGTTCCTTGGGACATTTGTTTCCAATTTTGCAAACACTATGAATGTGGTTATTTTTGTAGCTCTGTTAGGAAAGTGCATGGCATTTGGTTTTTCTTGTTGGAGTTAATTATAAATCATTAGGGTTCCAGTGCCCACAACAAAGTCCTTGGACCTTGAAGCTCAATCACTGGTGATTGCGATAGTCCTGCCCACAGCCCCCCCCCTCCACATCTCTTGCTAAATCCTCCATTTCTCATTATAGAGAAGGAGGGAGGAGGGGGCGTTATTTTAAGATGTTTTTATTGGCTTCTAAATGTGAAGCTTTGGTTCCAAGGTCTTCTTTTTTCCCAGAGCAAGATAAACTTTTTTGGGTTGTAAATCATGGGATTTTTGCATCACTTGACAGGGTCCATGTTTAAAAGCCATTCCAATTGCCTCACTGGTGACTTAGAAGCAGAGAAAGTTGCCCACGCATCATGAAAAGGACCCTTTCAGTAGCACTGGGCCTACACCCAAATCTGTTGCTTTAGGATAATAAATCATTCTGTTTTCACCCACTCCCCACTTCCATCCCCCATTTATAAAAAACACCACTGTGACCTGACCAGTAACTTTAGTTCAAGCCACTGGTAAAACAGGGAGGTCTTAAGATGGCAAAGCTCAAGATGGGAGGCCCTTGTCCACATCTGAACTGACTGCTCTTTCTGCCCACAGTCAAGAGCCCACATCACTGGGTTGTCCCAAGACCCCTATAATAACCTACCTCATCTCCCTCTCCAGGATGGCAGACATTGTCCTAAGTTTTTCCCATTAAAATATCCCTGTCCCAAATGTCATTTTCCCATAATGTTTTGTTTCCTGCTAGATAGTAAATAAGTATTCTAATTTAAAAAAACACGTGCATTCATGTATCAGTAGGTGCCAAATGGATAATGAAGAGAGAAGACCTGTTTTCTATTTTTTTTTTTTTTACTTTTTTTCTCCCCCACAAGACCTCCACAGTCTCTGCAGCCAGAAAGCCCAAGCATACAGAGGCACAAGACATCACAGATGTCCCCTGTCTCTGCTGCAGAAAACAAACAGGTCATCAAAAACTACCAGTACTCAAAAAAAAAAAAAAAAAAAGTGACCTCCTTACTCTTGAGAAAAATCTATGCAATTGGAGGTGGGGTTTTAGCAGCACAAAGAAATTATATGAAACCTGGTGGGAGGCTGACCTATTTTGCAAATAATATCTTTATTCCCAGAAAGCTCTTCCTCCTATTCATTCTTCAGGTCTCATCTTCAAAATAAATAAATAGATAGAGTGTACTGTGGAGGCTTTCCCGGCCTTGCTCTCATGCCCTTCCCTTTGGTAACACTCTTGCTTATAAATATGTATTCAGCATCTATCTTCCCCCACAGATTCTATGTTCTGAGTGCAGGAACATGTCTTTCTTATTCATTTCTATGCTGCGAGAACCTAACACAAAGCCCGACACACAGGTGTGGAATAAATATGTAATGTGTGTCATTTGCAGCTTATATCTAATGTAGCTTCATCGTGGGTCATATTTGCTTAGCATGGATGGATTGAACTTCACCTCTTGGCTTGTTTTTGCCTCTTTATATTTGGTCAGCTGAGCTGCTTCTGTGGTTAGCAGGTGAGGCTGTTTCTCAAAGAAGCTTAGGTCAGTAAAAACTCAGGTGAGAGGATCTCATTAAGTTTCATTAAATGAAACTTGCTAAAACTTCCTCCCTCTAACCTCTTTACTGTCAGGACCCATTTATAAAGCACAGGGCTACAACTACAGAGGACTTAATCAGGTTTCTTCTTTTCTCCAGAGGATGAAAATTTAGCTTCTTCATAGTGTAAGCTGTATGATGTTATCACTGCCTGTTTGGGGAAGGACAAGCCTCCTCCACTTAGTGACTAGCATTTTCTCTGGGTTTTATATTCTTGGAGACTTTCACAGCAGTAGACAACGGTGAACTGGCATAAGAGCTGCCCCCAGAGAGTGGAGGGAGAAATGCACAAGTCATTCTTAGGGGGTCATCCTTTGATTTTCTACCAATGTGTTTTTGGTCAAGACAATAACAGTAACTCACTCATACTAACTCGAGTAAAGGGTGGAGGTAGTTATGGGAAGACTCAGGAAAGACAGGAAACAAGGCATCTTTGGGGTTTGGTCTCTAACACTCCCTCCCTTCCCCCTCCACCCCACTTTCATTCTCCACATTCTTCCCTCTAACAACCACCTGGCTCATGATTTCTGCTTGCACGTAGCTATTATGTTCCTCTCTTCATAAGTTAATATTTTAATTCTACCTCCTCCCACTGACTGGAAACTCTTTGTTTCTCAATTTCATATCTCCAAAAGAGGAATGTGATCTGCCCTGCTAGTTTGAATTGGAACAAACTCTAATAACAAGTCATGGGTATTTGACAAGCCCTCAGCACTACTAACCTTAAGATCAATTTGTACCCTGGTTCCATCAGTATGGTAGGAAGAGACTTCCAAGGCAAAGAGTGCAGACATACACATTCAAGTGAGAATAAAGGCAGAATTTCCTAAAAAAGGAGTGTAGATGGTACCAACAACCCAAAATATTAAGTACTCTAGTCCTCCCCCAACATGGGTGGGTATCTCGTGAGGCTAAGGAGGCAGAAATGTAAAACTTGTTAAGACTGTTGTATCAGAGCCTCTCCTCCACTCTTCTTCTGCAAGCTGACCACTTCCAACTGCAAGCATCTTTGACCACCTAGGGATTTTCTTAGTCATAGGTGCACACTCAGACCAAACTAGAGGTGCCTGGTTGATGGCACCAAAAGCAGCATTTACTCAGTGACAAACAAGAGTTGGCAACTTTGGCCCTTAGGTGGGACAACTCTGAGGCATGTTCTACACTTTCTCCTGGAAGTCCAGACTATAACTGAGCCCACAAAGATAAGCTGCTCGATAGTAAGAGAGTAATTTCCAGATTAAGAGTTTAAACCAACACTTTGTCTGGACTGTCCTCCAGACTTGTTCTCCTTCCTCTGCGTCGTGGTCTCCTTGCTCCTATTCTATGAAGTAATCACCAAAAAACATTTAGGGACAGCAAGGCAGTGACAAAATCTATACATGTATCATTTCTTACAGTAAAGCATGTTTTCTCTGTGTGTTTGTTCATTATAAACACAGAGCTTCTCAACTTGTGAAACACGTTGTGTCTCAGAGATAAAAACAATAATTTACACCGGCTTAACAAATGAACCCAGTGGTCCAGCCTCAGAAAGATTTTCATAGTCAGAAAAATTCAGTCAACAACCAAAAAGGTAATTTAAAAGCAACACAAGTTCTTCAACTGGAAAGGTATACTACGTCCATGCTTAAGAACTCAACGTCGACTTCATAAAGACGTCAATCCTGCCAAGTTAATACATAAATTTAACGCAATGCAAATAAAAATTATCAGCAGTATTTTTGAACTATTTTCCTATGGAAAAATAAACAAGTAAAACTAGCCAGAAAAATCCTATTAAAAAAAGTAATGAGGTCAAACTAGCCCTGCCAGATATTAAAATATGATATAAAGCTACATTAATTAAAGCAACATAACAGTGACCCATAAATAGTCATATCAGTGGAATATTCCAGTAATAGACCTAAAAACATACAGGAAATTAATATATGATAAAGATGTATTACTAAAGAAATAGTACTCACAGAATGGGTAGCCATTTAGAAAACAAAAAATTGAATCCATTCCCCTAACCTCAAAACAAAATAAATTACAGATGCAGCAAACATTTAAATGTAAAAACCAAAAACCACAAAATTATTAGAAGAAAAGGCAGAAATTGTTGTGCAATCTCAGAGTAGGGTAGGCTTTCTAAGCATGACATGTAAATCAGAAGTTTTGGAAGAAAAGACTCACAAATTTGACTACACAAAAATTTTAAAAATTTGTATAGCAAAAACCTCCATACATAAAGTCAAAATAATACCTTTTTTAAAATGGGATAGACTTGTGCAATTCATGTCATAAAGAGCTCAGTTCCCTGGCATATTAAAAAGCTCCTAAAATTATTATGCAAAATCAATGACTCAATATTTGCCAAATAATGTGCCAAGGCTGCAAGCAGACAGTTCATAGAAAAGAAAGTACAAATACTCTGAAAATATGATTGGTTTCAGTTGCAGTAAGTCTAAAAGAAAAATAACCTCTTTTGTCTCTCCTTTACTCTCACACTACTTCACTTCTAAAATCAGTGGTGTGGGTCTCCCACACATCAAGCAATTCTACAACTCCAGCTCGGTGTCCCATGATTTAACTCAATTCTGACACTATGAACCTGAAGATAGCATTAGCTCCCACAGGGGAAGGGCTCAATCCTACAAGACGACTGCCCCCACTTCAGAGGTGAATCACCAATCCAGATTGTTATCTATGCTTCTGATTCATTGGCTATATCTGGGGAGGTTCCCAATATCCTCTCCTTCAGTTCATTTAATCTGCTAGAGCAGCTTGCAGAACTCAGAAAAGCAGTTTACTTGCTAGATAATCAGTTTATTATAAAAAGACATAACTCAAGAACAGCCTGATGGAAGAGATGCACAGGGCAAGGTCTGGGAAAAAGGGGCACAAAGCTTCCATGCTCTCTCTGAATATGGCACTCTCCTAGCACCTCAACATATTCACCAACCCAGAAGCTCTCCAAACCCCACTGTTTTGGGGTTTTCCTGAGGCTTCCTTACTTCCTTATGTAGGCATGATTGACTGATTGATTCAACCTCTACCTCCTCTCCCCTCCAAGGTGGGAGGGAAGGAGACTGTAAATTCCAGTCCTCTAATCCTGATTGGTTCCTATAGCAACCAGCCCCACCCACAGGGGCTTTCCATAAACCACCTCAGTAACATAAACTCCTGTACAGTTGAAAGGGGGGTGTTATTAATATAAAAAAATGTTCCTATCATTAGGAAATCCCACAGGTCTTAGGAGATTTGTACCAGGAGTCAGGGACAAAAAACAAATATATTTCTTATTATAACTAATACCTAATACCAAATCTTAGTACTAATAAGATAAATGCAATTAAAACTATAGTTGAAATACCATTTTTCACATATCAAATTGGTCACATGAAGTTTGATGTCACTCAGTGTTGGTGATGATTCTGGGAAACAGGTAATCTCACACATTGTTAGTGCAAGTATAAAGAACAAAAATCTACCAAAATTTAAACACACATACCCTTTGATTCGGCAGTTCTATTTCTGTGGGCAATTCAGAACCCTCTCTAAAACAGTGTTCAGCAGGCAGCAACCTCTTCCTCCTTAGCCGCAGCAACTTCTTCCTAGAAGCATAGCCAAAGACAAAGGAAGCAAGGGCAAAAATGAATTGTTGGGACTTCATCAAGATCAAAAGCTTTTGCACAGCAAAGGAAACAGTCAACAAAACCAAAAGACAACTGACAGAATGGGAGAAGATATTCGCAATGACATATCAGATCAAGGGCTAGTATCCAAAAATCTATAAAGAACTTCTCAAACTCAACACCCAAAGAACAAATAATCCAATCAAGAAATGGGCAGAAGACATGAACAGACATTTCTGCAAAGAAGACATCCAAATGGGCAAGAGACACATAAAAAATTGTTCAACATCACTCAGCATCATGGAAATACAAATCAAAACCACAGTAAGATAACCACCTCACACCAGTCAGAATAGCTAAAATTAACCAGTCAGGAAACGATAGATTTTGATGAGGATGTGGAGAAAGGGGAACCCTCCTACACTGTTGGTGGGAATGCAAGCTGGTGCAGCCACTCTGGAAAACAGTATGGAGGTTCCTCAAAAGTTGAAAATAGAGCTACCCTACCACCCAGCAAACTCACTACTGGTTATTTACCCTAAAGATACAAATGTAATGATCCAAAGGGGCATGTGTGCCCGAATGTCTATAGCCGCAATGTCCACAATAGCCAAACTATGGAAAGAGCCTAGATGTTCATCAACAAATGAATGGATAAAGATGTGGTATATATACACAATGGAATACTATGCAGCCATCAAAAGAAATGAAATCTTGCCATTTGCAACAATGTGGATGGAACTAAAGGGTATTATGCTAAGCAAAATAAGTCAAACAGAGAAAGAATTATCATATGCTCTCTCTGATATGAGGAATTTGAGACGTAGGGCAGGGGGGTTGTGGGGGATAAGGAAGGAAAAAAATGAAACAAGATGGGATCGGGAGGGAAACAAACCATAAGAGACTCTTAATCTCACAAAACAAACTGAGGGTTGCTGGGGGGTGGGGAGGTAGGGAGAGGGTGGCTGTGTTATGGACATTGGGGAGGGTATGTGCTATGGTGAGTGCTGTGAAATTTGTAAGCCTGATGATTCACAGACCTGTACCCCTGGGGCAAATAATACTTTATACGCTAATATAATTAATTAATTAATAATAAAAACCATGTTCAGGCTGCTTTTAGGCAACAGACTTGGGCAAGACAAAAGGTCCCAGAGTGACCACTAAGCTGACACAAACAGGTTCATTAAGTGACCCACATTAAAATAGCCATGAGCCCTAACAGACCAACACAACCAGGCACAGTTCCTGAGATTACCAAAAAAGAGAAAATTCCCTATGTCCCCGTACTCCTCATTCCATCCATGACTGTGGCCACTTACCACCATCTCATAGCACACAATTTCTCCTCTGCTGCCCTGCCTGCTGACTCCTTGCAGTGTATTTAGTAAACTTTTATCTCATTTGTTCTGCCTTGGATGAATTCTTTCACCCCAATGCCACCAGCCTCCACACAATCGGATCACCCACACAGAGTCAGTAAACTTTTTCTGTAATGGGCCAAAGAGTAAATATTTTAGGCTTTGGGCCATGTTGTCCTTGTCTCAACAATTCAACTTTGCTGCAGTATGAAATCAGTTATAGTCCGTAAGTGAATAGATGAGCATGGTTGTGTTCCAATAAAACTTTATTTACAAAATAGCTGTATGTGGGATTTGGCCTGTGGGCCATAGATTGCCAAATCTTGCTTCAGAACACAGTAGACTCAGAAAGGCTAGGCACACCCCCACTGTGGCAGAGACCATTGCTGTCCCCAAACTTCATTTCTTCCCCAAAGTAAAAGACTGCACCTAGGACCTGGAAGGCCTGTCAAGAGACTGCATTTCTCAACCTCCTTTGTAGACTGGTGATTATGTAACTAAGCTCTCAGTGATGTGAAGTTCTAATTCCAACCTCTCTCGTTCATTTGCTTAAGACTAAATCTCTGTTTTGACAGTGACCAAAATGGCATTAAAGCCATATAGTGAAAATGGCAGAGCTACCATCATTCAGGGTGCCTAAATGACTGGATGGGACAGAGTGGCCCACAGTCCTACGCATATGAGAAATTGTTCCAAACCTGGTCTGAGGACAGAACCTTTCTGCTTCACAATCTCTTTCTAAGAAGTTAGCATTCCTGATAAGATGCTTAAGCAATTTCCTGTGAACTTGAATGGGATTAAGGTTTGCTCTGGGAAACCAATTACCCACATGCACAATACCCATACACTCAGTTGCCAACTGTCAATCAAAGGTCTAGTGACCTTTAACCAGACTTTCTTTTCTCTGTGTGTCACTCCAACAGTGAATTTGGGAATTAGCTAAACCCTTTACCTACCAAGGTTCCCTGCCAAAGTGAATTTGGGAAGTGGCCCTCTAGGGTTCATTTCCCTTATATGGATGACCATAAGACTCTGATACATGCTTATAGCTAAATTGTCTGAGAAGTTTTCTTTAACACTTGGAACACACCTGATACTGTAACAAGAGTGAGAAATATTTTTTTTTCTTTGAGGCATTAAATTTCGGTCTCTATTTCAGCCACCTAATCTACCTTAATACAGTCACACTTTATAAATAAGTTTAATTTACTAAATGCTTACTATATGCCAGAGACTATACTAAACAATTGACATGCATTATATGTCACCAAATGCCATTTCTTCCTCACAGTAAAGATCTGCAGCTGGCATTGGACGTCCTCTTGACTGTGTTCTGATATGTGACTGTGCCCTTGAAACAAAGAAGGGCTCAGACTTGAAATCTTGGGAGCCAAAGCTCTGTGTACCCACTCACCCTGGCCCTGAAGAAATGAAGCCTCTATGACCCTTTCAGTGAACCAGCCTCTTGGGACTGCAAAGAATTCAGCTTCACCCACAACAGAGTCTGGCAGGAAGAAAGAAAGAGAGGGCTGGATGCCCACCCATCATTTGAGACTAAGAAAAACTCCTGGAATTCACAGAAATGTTCAGGTCATGTAAGTCTCAGGAGAGATATCTGGAGTTATTGCAAATAAGGTAGAGTTGAAACAATCTATTGGAAAATCAACCATCTATGTATCTATCCCTTCACTATGCAAATAATTATTGAGCACTTACTATGTGCTAGGATGAGCAAAGCACTGGGCAGTGGTGGAAGAAAGTGTTAAACAGGGAGGTGTCGGTGAAGAGTACAAAGTTTCAGTTATGCAAGATTAATAAGATCTAGAGATCTACTGTACAACATGGTGCCCACAGTTAACACTACTATATACTTAAAAATTTGCAAAATGGATAAATCTGAAGTTGAGTGTTCTTATCACTAAATAAGTAAGATGGGAAGAAACTCTTAGAGGTGATGGATACATTTATGGCACTGGTTGTGGTGATAGTTTCATGGGTGTAAACTCATGTTCAAACTCATCAGGTCGTATGCATTAAAAATGTGCAGCTTTTTGTACATTGATGATACCTCAATTACATTATATGTTTAAATAAAAAAGCTTAAATAAAAGAAGTTTTTCAAAAAGACCACTAGCAATACAATAATGAACAAGATATCAAAGATATGTGACTATATTTGTAACTTGTGGTTGTGGGGCAGTTGATATAAGCCATCAAACATGGGATTATCTTGTAATGTCAATTGTGTATTTTTTAATTGACACTTGCATCCCCCCACCCAACTCCCACAGTGCCATCTACCCTCACCCAGGGGTAGGGATATCCATGTATAGTGATAGTTATATACAGACAAATGCTTGCTTCATTGGCCAGCCCCAAACTGTAATTCTCCTCAAGGAGTCATTTGTCTGGGTTCAGATTGTGCAAATGCAAAAGTCCCCATTTAAATGCAAATAGTCCAGCAGCCATGACACTTTACATCATTGTCATTCATTAACACCTCTCAAGTGTAACAGCAACCAGGAGGTCTAAGAAATCCTGAAGAGGGAGAGAATCTAATAGAGTGCTTCCAGGAAGAATAAGGCTAGCTGGCCAGCCTTAGCAGGGGGATCAGAAGGGGCTTACCAAGAGACTGAATAAAAGTGAAGTGAGCACAAAAATTCCACTTGGAGTGGTTGAAGCACTCTTTTGAAGGAGAGACCAGGGCAACAGGATAAACTGTAACAAACTGAAGGATGTCTGGCATTATGTAGTTGACTACTCCTATATATTTTTATATATATCTGAACGTCTTAATGTTTCACAGGCATTTTTGGAAGTAGGGAGGATATACCTTAATAACAATATGAGAAAAATCTTTACTCAGCAGGAGAACCCACCCACCCAAATAATTTTAGTTGGAGGAATAGCTAAATTGGAAGCTCTGATGAGGGAGGAGGTCTCCAAGAGACACTAGATGACCACTCTGGAGCTAATTCCAGGGTTTTGTTTTGTGGAAGGGGGGTGAGCTATAAATTGGGGACATAAGCTGAATAGCTTGAATAATAAAGGAGTCTTCAAAGGCTATTTGGAGTCAGAGACAGGGAGTGACCGGTTTGCTGGCGGAAGACAGAACAGGGATGAGACCTTTATTAGCTCTCTACAACATGGTCTATGATGGAAATCATCTTCCTCATTTCTTCATGAAATATTCAGTAGAAAGTGCACTTTTGTTTACGTGTCCTAGAACTGAGGGTTTACCAAAGACTCTGGTGAATAGCAAGAGAACCAGCTTTCCTCAGGTCTGCCAAATCTGAATTCCAATTATAATTATTTAAACACCTCAAGATGTACCAGACCCAATGCATGGAGCCTGCTGCTTAATACAGATTTAAATATAATTAGATTAATATAATATAACAATATAGATTTGGAGATAGGATTTCTTAACAGTAGTGAAAAGGGCTGGGTATTCAAAATACAGTGTTTTTAATAGGACAACACCAATCATTGTTTCATTTTCCAAAACCAGTTCCCTACTTTTAAAAAATGAAGATGTCTAATTCTCAAAGCCAGGGGAACACAGTAAGTATAATTTCCCCATTTTCAAGAGAGATGTGACTTTTACAGGGCAAGACTAGAGAATTCCACCAAGGTCACTTTTTCCAGTGATGACAAGAACCAAAGAACCTAGCTCTCCACTGATAGACAGACATCATCCATGGGGCCTGGGAGCCACATTTGAGCATAGAACTTCATGAGCTGATCTGAAAGTAAAGTCCATTTTCCCTTTCATCAGAAGACTGCTGAGACACCATTGGGTGGCACTATTGCTTACATTTTGAAATTCCAGATAGTCAAGGCAAGTCATGTTTCAAACCCAGCAGCAAAAAGAATAGCAGAGCATTCTCCAAGGAGCCTAGAAGTTGGCATTCCACCACAGTGTATCATCAAGACAGTTCAACTACAGAAGGTTCAAGGTAAGTAAAATATAATGTCTTAGAAAATAACCCAACTCATATAAAAGACATGATCTACAGATTCAATGAGCATTAGCAACCTCATTACAATTTCCATGCAATTTGACATCCTAAAAAGCTCTACTCTTGATTCGAAATGGATTGCCGGCAATTGCCACTCACTTCTGTTTAGGGGATAATGGGGGAAGGCATACTGTTTTGTGGCTTTTGCTTTCCGCAAACATGCTTAAGCCTTGGTTAGTCGATTACCCCCATGACTCCTATATCCATTTAGAGTAATTTCTATTAAGAAAAGTTCCACCTCTTGCACTAATGGGAGCTTTGATGATCAACTCAAGGTCCCTAGCTACTATGTTTAGCTACTATTCCTGCTTGGACTTCCAACACCTTTCTCCAAATTACAGAAAAAATGGATCTTCAAGGAGTTTGTAATGATTCTGATTACTCCTCCTCTCACATGCACCTCACTAGCAGACAGAAATCAGCATGGGTGACAGCCAGGAAATCAACACTAAAAACAACATTGAAAACAACAATTGTTAAAGTTGTCTGCCATAACACACACAGGCATACATGTGCCACAACAATGGGATTTTATTCAGCAGAGCAATCCTGTATTAATTATATGTTTCACTGTTAATACTTTTTCACTAATTTAAATAGCTCCTTCCATGCTGCTTTCCCAGAGTAAAACCAGACACACCCACTGTTAATTGCATTACAATAAAGATTTCATTATCACAATGAATTACATGTGCCACCTTTTTTCAGAGCCACATTCCCAGCTCATGACAGCCAGAGGAGCAACAGGGGAGAAGAAAAAACCAAAACCATAAAACAGGAGGAAAAAGACAATAGAAAATTATACCAAGTTTGATGCAATGACTATGACTGGTGGTGGGAACCTTCCCCAGTCAAGCCTGATTCCTAGAAAACTAAAAAGAAAAAGCTCCAAAGCAGTGACTTTAAGCAAAATCCTCTCCTTACTACTCAAAGTGTGGTCCACATAGTAGCAGCAATGGCATTGCCTAAGAGCTTGATAGAAATGCAGCATCTCAGGCCTTACTTAGACCTACTAAATCAGATTCTGCATTTTAAGAACCATGCGGGTGCTGTGCATACACATTAAAGTTTGAAAATCACTGCCATTGTCAACAGTCACAAACATAGGATCAAATGCCCCCACTCCACTCCATGATACCACATGAGCCCATCAGTACTCACATGTCATCTAGAGATAAGAAGGCAGGCAGACTATACAGACTTGCCGGACTATAGCTAGAATAAACTAGTATTATGTTTCCTGGCATCAAGCAGAATGAAGTCTCAAAAATAAGACCAAGTTAAGCTATCAAAAACAAGTGACTTTTTTTGCAGAGCTAATTGTTAAATCCACACCTTTACTGTTATCAGCCTTCAAGCATCAGTCCACATGTTTTTAATGGGTCAGTTATTTAATTAGGTTCTTTGTAAGACAGTTCACATTTCTCTATCATCCATGAAGACCTTCCTGATAGGCCCACCAGGCTGTGTTATTCACTCAATACTCATTACACATCATCTTGCATTGTTAGGTTTTTTTTTTTTAATTTATATAGCTTATGTCCCCACTAGACTGTTACCTCCTTGAATTCATTAATACTTGAATTTGTTAATGCAAGCCTTTTTTTAGAGCATCTATGTAGGTTAGAATTGCTTTCAGCCCCAAGTAGCAATGCATATCCTAGAGCTGCTTGCAAACTTTCACAATTCCCTTTCTGGCAGTTTCAGGACTGACAAGGTTTCGCAATGTCACTCAGCATTGAGAGTCTCCCTACCTTTCTTCTCTTCAGTCTTTACCATATTATCTTTTTCTATTTGGGCTTCTTGTTTCAGCAACATGGCTGACTCAAGTCCAAACATCACATCTTCATGCAACCACATTTAAGACAAGAAAAGGGGCTAATCCCCTCACCCATGTCATTTTACTCAGAAACAAAATCCTTCCCAGAAGACTTCCTTTTATGTCTCATTGGCCACAAGTTGATCACGTGGCCACCCTAAATCTCTGGAGCAAATGGGGAATGGGATTACCAAACTAGGTTTGGACCCAGGTCATATTGTAGGCTGAACAAAACTGGAGGTCTCTAACCTCAGTTAGAAATGAGGAACAGATGCTATGTAAGCAGCCAACAGTGTCTGCTTGCAACCACGATGCTCAAGGTATCCTTCTAGTCACTGTTTAGAATACAAAACCGTAGGCCTAACTCACAACACTGGTTGCTTGTACTTAATAGACACTGGGTGCCCTTAGCAGGCACTGGGACCCATACACAATATGATCTCTGCCCTCCTAAAGCCTCTTTTCCCCCATCCCTAAGCACAGTCCTCAGAGCTAACCATTCTTCACAGTTCAATGTATATCTGTGCCTGCAGATACCCCTATATTTATTTTTATTAAAATATTATCAAAGCCTTACCAAACACTTACTATATGCCTAGGACTATTCTAGATGCTTAAAAGAAAACAGTGAATAAGACAGATGCTTCAGAAGCATGCTTTGTTCACATTAAGATCTGCTTTTTTCTCATAGTCATCTTGAAGGCCTACTTCTTTCTTTGTAATGATTTTCTGTATCACATTTTATGCTTCTACCAAAACATATTTAACTGTTCCCTTTTTTTTTTTTAAGATTTTATTTATTTATTTGACAGACAGAGATCCCAAGCGGGCAGAGAGGCAGGCAGCGAGAAGGGGAAGCAGGCTCCCTGCAGAGCAGGAAGCCCAATGTGGGGCTCCATCCCAGGACCCTGAGATCTTGACCTGAGCTGAAGGCAGAGGCTTTGACCCACTGAGCCACCCAGGCGCCCCTTAACTGTTCCCTTTTTAACAGACACGGGGTTCTAATTTCCCACCACTGATGGCATATAAGATCTTGATGAACTTTCTTTAAATATATCCTATGAACACATATTGGAGTTTTTCTGTTGGATAACTTCCTGAAGTAGCTTGTTAACATACTTTTTACCTTTGTCTCCCCAACATGAGGCATGGTATTTTACACACATAGGTGTTTCAACAACATTTACTGAACGATCAGTCTCCACCATCCCCAACCAGTCAAGAACCCCTTGAACTTTCAACATGACTTGTTTTTAACCTTTCAATAAGAAACTAAATTCTTGTATTTAGAATACATAAATTAAAAAATTTAAACCCTAATTTTATTTTGTAGATTTAAGTTATAATTCACTCCAGTTTATTAAAATAATTCTTTTGTACTTTCCCAACAACAACTTGGCATTTTTAATATGTTTTCATTATTAACAAAAAAAAAAATCTATGTTTTAAGGAACACGTTTTCAAACTGGCTTTTGAAAGGGTCCCCAAAGAACCATTGTGGATAGCTACTGACGTGAAGAAAACCCAACATTTACCATGTGAAATTATCATCTACATATCCACAGGGTCCCTTCCCAGAGGGTGTCTGGGGACCAGGGCTTCACACATGGCACTTGCACTGTGTGACAAACAGCCGCCCATTTGATGTGGGTGCCAGTAAGTGACAAATGAGCACAATTGTTATTTGTGTTGATCGGGATCGATGTGGGCTATCACCTAATAAAGTGCTTATTAACTGTGCACATTTTTTGTCATTTAATAATCAAAGGGAACTCTGTACTTGCAGGATTATGGAGAGAACTTCAAAGGCATGCAGGCCTGAACTCGGAACTCACCAACCAAATCTTATAAAAGGTATGGAGGGTAAGTCAGGGATGGTTGTGAGGGAGGAAAAAAAAAAAAAGTTGTACTTCAGGGATTTGTGATTTGTGAACTTGGAGGATGATTGGAATTTCTCCTTATTTAAGAATGAAGAAACTAGGGGCACCTGGGTGGCTCAGTTGTTAAGCGTCTACCTTTGGTTCAGGTCATGTTCCCAGGGTCCTGGGATAGAGCCCCACATCGGGCTCCCTGCTCCATGGAGAGCCTGCTTCTCCCTCTCCCACTCTTCCTGCTTGTGTTCCCTCTCTCACTGTGTCTCTCTCTCTGTCAAATAAATAAATAAAATCTAAAAAAAAAAAAATGTAGAAACTAACAAGAACCATTTAGACACATAAAAATTCAAACATAAGGGGAGGCAGAAATGAATGTATGAGTAGCTTAGCTCAGCATTTCTCAAACATTTTTGACTGCAACCCACAATAAGAAATACATTTTACATCATGACCCAGTGCAGATGTGCCACACACGTAACTGAAATGAAAGTTTCATAGGGTAATACACTTACTACATGGTATTTTCCATCTTATTCCATTCCATTTCAGTTTTTTTTAAGACTTTATTTATTTGACAGAGAGAGAGAGAGATCACAAGTAGTCAGAGAGGCAAGCAGAGGGGGGAGGGAAGCAGGCTCCCTGCTGAGCAGAGAGCCCGATGCAGGGCTCGATCTCAGGACCCTGAGATCATGACCTGAGCTGAAGGCAGAGGCTCAACCCACTGAGCCACCCAGGTGCCCCTCCATTTCAGTTTTTAATGAGGTCTTTGTCCCCACTAAACTGATTTCAGGATTCACTGATGAATGGTTTATTATCATTGATGGTCAGCATATATCCACTGTGACTTTTTTTAAGTCATCTTCATGAAAGACAGGAAACTCAGGCACATAATCATCACACACCTACAGTTTTAGAATCATAAAGATCTAGGTTTTATCTGGGCTCCTACTCTATTACTAGTGTATAACTTAGAAAAAGTGCTTAAATTTCATAAACTTCAGTCTCTCCATCTGTAAAGTAGGGATAATAGCAGTATTAATCATATAATGGACTCTCAAATGATAGCTACTATCTCCAATATCAGGAGGATGGCAATGATGGTGACTTACTCCTTTATTCATAAAAATGTCCCAGAAATGGGAACATAATCCAGGGGAGGGAAAGCCCTACAAAATGCAAGAAACGTCTGTGGAGACACCATTCCATATATGGACTACAGCCACCCAAATAAAAATTTCCTAAAACAATAGTGATCACATTTTTCAAATTCTTAAAAGGCACAGTTTATAAGATACTGCTAAAACAAGTACATGTACATGTGTGTCCATAGCCACACTATTCACAATAGCCCAAAGAAGAAAGCCTCACAAGTCATCATCAACAGATGAATGGAAACAAGCACAACAAAATATTACTCATTCATAAAAAGGAATAAAGTACTGATACATGCTACAACATAGGTGAACCTCTAAACCATCCTAACCTGAAAAAGGCAGACACAAAAAGTCACGTGTAGACACAAAAAGTCACTTATTTCATTTATATGAAATATCCAAAATAAATAAAACTATAGACACATAGAATGCAGAATGGTGGTTGCCAGGAGCTGAGGGGAGGGGAGTGTGGAAGAATACACTTAATGGGTAAAGGGTTTTATCTTGGGTGGTGAAAATATTTTAGAAATAGAGTAGTGGTTGTACAACCTTACAAATATACTTAATACCACTGAACTGTTCATTTTAAAATGATTAATTTTATGATGTGTGACTTTCACCTCAATAAAGTATGTTTCTTAAATGAGCATGCATGGTATATAAAAAGAAACCCACTAATTATTAGTGAGTTTTATTATCTTACTCTAATAAGTTATTTTCAGCCTCTCAACAAAATATAATAGTTTTATCACATTATTATTCTTAAAAGATTATTATAATCTAAAAGCATTAAGTCTGTCTTAATAACATTCTGACTTAAAAAAATTCACATTCTCCCCAAGAGACAGAAATAGAAACCAGTATCTAAAGAAAGCAATGTATTTAACACACAAAACTCCCACAAGAGCGACGCAAATAGAAGAGGGAGACCCAGCCAAATCCAAATGCCAAAACATGGCACAAACCTACAGTAAGAAAGTCAAGAAAAGTTAATATTTTTAAAAGGCAATTAATTTATTAAATCTGGAGATGACACCCAAAACAGGCAGGTTACTCTCACAGGACCAAGACTATTTCAACAAGCTAGAAGAGAAACAGAGAGACATTGAGAGAAAACAAAATTGAAAAATTTTATAGACTTTCTTTATTGAGAAATATTTGACACATAACGTTTTGTTAGCTTAAAGTGTACAAGGTATTGATTTGATACATTTATTTTGCTTTGATTATCACTATAACATTAGCTAACACCTCTATCATATCGCATGATTTCCATTTCTTCTAATGCTGGGAAAAATTAAGTTTAATTTTTTAAAAAAGATTTTATTTATTTATTTGACAGAGAGACAGAGATGACAAGTAGGCAGAGAGAGGGGGAAGCAGGCTCCCTGCTGAGCAGAGAGCCTAATGCAGGGCTCAATCCCAGGACCCTGGGATCATGACCTAAACCGAAGGCAGAGGCTTAACCCACTGAACCACCCACGTGCTCCAAGTTTAATTTTATAACAAAGTTTTGTTGTCTATAATCGCTGTTCTGTATATTAGGTCTCCAGAACTTATTTATCTATTATGTGCACAAAATAAAATTTAACAGGAGCAATGTGACCCTGTATATCTCAGTGTCTTAAAACACCTATATTTTGGTGTTTTAAAAAAGGCATAGAATGACCTAGATGTCCATCAACAGATGAATGGATAAAGAAGATGTGGTATATATACACAATGGAATACTATGCAGCCATCAAAAGAGATGAAATCTTGCCATTAGCAAAAACGTGGATGGAACTAGAGGGTATTATGCTTAGTGAAATAAGTCAATCAGAAAAAGGCAACTATCATATGATCTCCCTGATATGAGGAAGCTGAGAGGCAACTTGGGGGGGTGGGCAGTAGGAATGGAATAAATGAAACAAGATGGGATCGGGAGGGAGACAAACCATAAGAGACTCTTAATCTCACAAAACAAACTGAGGACTGCCGGGGGGAGGTGGGTAGGGAGAGGGTGGTGGGGTTATGGACATTGGGGAGGGTATGAGCTATGGTGAGTGCTGTGAAGTGTGTAAACCTGGCGATTCACAGACCTGTACCCCTGGGGCTAATAATACATTATATGTTAATAAAAAAATTAAAAATCATTTTTAAAAAAGGCATAGAATTGCTACCTGGTAAATCTGTTTTAAAAGCTATACTTTAAAAAAAAAGACATAGGGTTTCAATTAAATAACTGATGTGAGGCTGCTTTAGAAAAAAAAAAAAAAGTTAGATTTCAATAGTAGAAGTAGTGTCCATGTCCAAGGAAAGGATGGTAACTGTCCCATTGCTATCCCTATATTGAGTATCACATTTTAAGAGGGACACTGATCCACTGCAATATATTCAAAAGAGAACAGATTAACGTGGTCTATGAAAGCTGTGAAAGAGGGGTCTACGAAAATATTCCAAGAAAAATGGGAAGAATTTTGTCCAGGGGCGAGAAAGCAAAGAGAAACACAATACAAAGAAGATTTAAAAAAAGAAGAAGAAGAAAACTAGGAGTTACACTCTAAATGATCAAACAAGAAAATTCCAGACAGTCAAAATTATCCACAAAAATACTCTAAAGTAATGATAGAATACATTTATGTATTTTTGTTTATACACACTGATGTTTGAAAACCTCAGAGGGAATGAACAAAAAAGGAAAAAAGGAAAGCTTCTATGCAACTGGGCTTCCAATCTTTCAGATAATTTATCAACCCCTATCCATGAACCAGAGCTTGTATTAGATTCTTAGGGCTTCCATAACAAAGTACCACAAACCAGAGAGCTTAAAATAAAAGAAATTTACTTCTCCACAGTCTGGATGCTAAATGTCGGAAATCAAGGTGTCAGCAGGACCATGCTCTCTGAGATTCTGGATAGAATCCTTGTTTGTCTTCCTAGCTTCTGGTAGGGGCTTCAGTCCTTGATGTCCCTTGTCCTGCAGCTGCTCCACTCAAGTCTCTGCCTCTGTTGCCATATGGCGCCCTCCCTGTGTGTCTGGATCTTCATATGGCACTTTCCTTTTCTTATAAGAACCCCAGTCACACTGGATTAGTGCCCACCCTAATACTTCATTTTTACTTGATGACATCTTACTAAGATCCTATTTTCAAGCAAGGTCACACTCATAGGGACTGGGACTTAGGATTTCAACAGCTTTGAGGGACATAGAATTCAATCCACAAACAGAAGAGTATGTAAAATAGATTCTAAAGTAAATTTGCTCATGACAAAATGCCTACCATTAGGCATTGGTAGTAGCCCCTATACATCAATAGATGTGACTAGATAGTCTGTTGACAGGGTAATTAAAGTTTGCTAGATTTTCCTCTAAATTTTCCTTGTTCCAACCCACATACATACTGCATGAAACTCTGAAGCCTGCAAAGTTTTGGAAAGGAGCTTGGTCAGCTGCCTTCTATCTTTCTAAATTGACATTTTCAATGGTGACCCCACTGACCAGCTTCACTCTTCTGCCCTCGGGCATCTTGCTAGGGAGGTCAGGTTCTAAAGCCACAGATAAATACAGACAGGTGAGAGGGGACTGTCTTGGCCTTGGTACTCAGCAGCTGCAGGCCTCAATCATCTCACGTATAATACGGAGAAAGTAATACACCCCCTCACACACAAGATCGTGGTGCATAAATGTGGTAATACTTGTGAGAACTGTGCTGAGAACAAACGTTAGCCCTTGCAAGTGCTCTACAATGACAGCTGCGCTTGCTGTTATTTTTAAATGCAAGCTCTATTGTGGGAAAAGAGATTTAGTGAATTCTGTGATGAATGCTGCAGTGATTTTAAGTGAATTCTTACTTAAAACAGGAAGTAAGCAATTAGGGCCATCCACAAGTAGTCCAGTGTACTTTGCAAAACAGAGCTCCCCCTTCATAAACAGGTGTAAGCAAAAGCTATGCCACAGGATGTTTGCTCTCCTCTGAAACATAGCAGGGGAACACCCACCTCACGGGGTTATTTTAAAAATTAAGAAAATCACAAAGGAAAAAAGTCATGGCCCAGTGCATGACACATAGCAAGGGGTTCAGGGGTGTTATTACTATGGTAATCACTTCCGTTACTAAGTCATTATGAGAGAAGATTCTTGCCCAGAAGAGATCAATCAGAAGACTCCCTTCCAACTCTTGGCGACATGACTTTATAGGAAGACTCACTGCTGAGTATATTTTCCTATTTACCTAGTAAGAATATCTGCCTCGTTAATATTTCAGGAAGAAATAGAGCCCTGGGGTCTTAAGGGCTGAGATTTTTGAGGACGCATAAAAATGTTTATCCTGAGATATTCCTGGCAGCATTGTTTATAAATGTTAAGACTGAGAAATAACTAAAACACACAAAGCTCGAGAACTAGATAAAAATAATGGTGCGTGATTAAGAGCACAGCCAGCCAGGTTTAAAGCTCCACTCACAGCCATGCTTTCCTGTCATTCATGGAGCTGTTGTGAGAATTAGAGCAGGTAAAGCACTTGGCACAGTGCCTGATCTAACAAGCCTCCAATGATGGTGATGATGGTATGATCCTGCCACCACCATGAAAAAATAATGCTGGAGGTCTATCTTTTCCTGCTTCATAAATAAATTAATATATGTGGCTAAATATGAGGTCATGCAATAAAGGAATCATAATATCTTAATCCTGTGATGGGTTACTATCTCCTTTATACCTTTCTTTAGTGCCTGAACTCTTCTCTTACTGTGACTTTAGAATCCAAAGGAAAAAAAACTTTTCTATTTTACAAAAACAAAAACAAAGAACAACAACAAGAAGAAAAAGATAGGAAAGAGAAGGTTGGGAGGGAAAAAGGAAGGAAGAGAAAGGGAAGATTTGCTCTACAGGCCTAAACCCAGTTTCCCCTATAGCTGAACTCTGTGCCTTCACTGGACCCTTTTTTTTTTTTTTTAGTTTGACAGACAGAGATGACAAGTAGGCAGAGAGGCAGGCAGAGAGAGAGAGAAAGAAGCAGGCTCCCTGCTAAGCAGAGAGCCCGATGTGGGGCTCGATCCCAACACCCTGGGATCATGACCTGAGCCGAAGGCAGAGGCCTTACCCACTGAGCCACCCAGGCGCCCCCACTGGACCATTTTAACTACTATTATTTGAAGCCTTGGGGGGTTGTTGGGGTTTTTTTCCTGGAAAATGAAAAATTATTTTGTAATGCAAATAGTCTTTCTCTGGTGTATTTGTGCTAGAATTTGGAAATTGGAAGATCCTTTTTTGTAATTTTGTTTATTCAAATTCAATTAATTAACATATATTGTATCATTAGTTTCAGAGGAGATTCATCAGGGATTCATCAGTTGCATGTAACACCCAGTGCTCATTACATCACATGCCCTCCTTAATGCCATCACCCAATTACCTCATCCCCGCCACCGCTCACCCCTCACCCCTCCAGCAACCCTTGGTTTGTTTCCTATGATTAAGAATCTCTTAAGGTTTTTCTCCCTCTCTGATTTTGTCTTGTTTTACTTTTCCTTCCCTTCCCTTATGCTCCTCTGTTTTGTTTCTTAAATTCCACATAGGAGTAAAATCATATAATTGTCTTTCTCTAATTGACTTATTTCACTTAGCATAATAACCTCTAGTTCTATCCATGTCATTGCATATGGCAGATTTTAATTTTTTCATAGCTGAGTAATATTCCATCATGTATATATACTATGTCTTCTCTATGCATTCATCTGTTGATGGACATCTGGGCACTTCCCACAGTTTAGCTATTGTGGACACTGCTGCTATAAACACTGGGGTTCAGGTGCCCCATTAGATCACTACATTTGTGAGAATGGAAGTTTCTTAAAGGCAGGGCAAACACAAGTGCCCATCCAAATAACGGTAATCTTTTTTCTTTTCCAAACTTAAATTTTGATCATTTTTAAGCATAAAAAAGTTGAAAGAATAATATGAACACCTCTGTAACCACCACTTAATTTCAGTAATGATTAGCATTTTGCCATGTTTGCTTTCTCTTCTCTAACACAGATATACTACGTTTCTTTCTTTTTTTCATTTATTTACTTATTTATTCATGTGCTTTTTTTTGCTCCTAAACCATTTCACTTTAGCATAACTTGCTGAAGAATGGGGCATAACCACAATAGTATTGGATAATGGCAGTTAGATTCTCACACCAGTAAAGACTGCCACACAGCTATTTACTCATTGCACAAATATTTATTGACAACTTACTATCAACCAGTGAGCTAGAGTGATAAGCAAAAGAAACATGATCCTGCTCACAGAGAGACCGACATTTTATAACAGTCACACGGATGACTATATGGTATATAATTACAAACGTGGTGAGAATCAAAGTGCTACATCGTTATTTACTTCAAACTTACCTTTAATTATATACTACTATTTTGACTATAACAAGACCTAGTCCTCATTATATTAATTAGAACATTTCCCGTTGCAAGTGACAGAAACCTAACTGAAACTAGCTGAAGAATAAAAAGGAATTTATTGGCTCACTCTAGGCACAAGAAGGAGCTGAAATGATAACTCCCTTTGAATTTCCAGATCCCACCTTCCTCCTCAATGTTGATTTAATTCTTAGGCAGCCTCTCTCCCTTGTGGCCAACGGCATGGCTGCAGGCAATCCCCATATACAGGACCCATAAACCTCTAGATCCAGAAGAAGGAGCCCTCTCTCTCCCAAGGTTCCTGTACCAACTCCTAGAGAAGACTTGATTTGCCCAGTTCGGGCCAGGTGCTCTTTGTGAGCCAGTCCCTGAGGACAAAGGAATGGAGTGCTTCCACTGGTCAGGCTGGATTCCACACCCACCCATTGTGATTCAGGTACAATCAGGACTGAGACCATCCAAACTTTAAAGAATCGTTCTTGTACCAAAGTAAGACATACTGGGTGGTCAAAAGCCATTCAGCCACCCCTGGCAGTGTCTGAAATTGTGCCCTCTGCAGGTCCCGGAGGCCTTCGTAATACAATGCAGTGCACACTCCAAGCTAAATACCAAATACCGGTAGATGGGGATAGGAGGCAAAGGCTTTGCGTTTCTAGCCTGATCTATGTTTTAACAGGCCAAGTCCACCAGAGGTCGGGGCAGAGCGTAAAGCAGGAATCGTCCTGGGGTTGATTGTTCAACCCCGCTGAAATCAGCAACTCACGCTGGAGGTCCGTGGGCACATGTGGACTGCAGCCGCCAGAGGAAAAAACCCAGACTGTGGCAAAGCAACCATGTTTCCTTCAGAACTGCCCTCCTAAGGTACAGGTCTAGACTTCCAAGCAGAGGCAGACAGGGTTAAGGAAGTGATTTTTTAAAACACTACTTTGTAACTGCCCAGGCTCAAAATCTGGCAAAGGGAGATACAAAATTACCAGTTAATTACCAGAAAAGCTGGATTCTCTTCCCTGCCCCCACCTGCCTCTCACCTTCCACCACCCTTTGGCCTGTTTGCCACACCACACCAATGGCACCCATGGCCCTTCTGCAAGTTGATCACGCCAATGCAGTTTCCACTGAAAAGCCTTTGAACTTGTGGAACCCTCGGTTTGGAAAGTCCTTTTCTTTTCTTTTTTTTTTGTTTTTAAAAATTTTTATTAAAAATTGGTATGTTACTGTTTTTCTTCTTTATTTTTAAAATTTATTCTTTTGTCTCATTTCTTCTTTTTCTCAGTGTGTTAATGTTTGGTTTTGTTCACTTTCAGTATGCCATTATGTTTTGATTCCATTATAAAGATCAGTTCACTGGGTGGTCTCTAGAAGTGATTTCCTTTTGAGATGACCCAGACCAAGCTTCTCACCAGCTTATCCCAAGCTTAAGCTGACCCTGAGACACCCTGATTTCAAGCCCAGCAATTAATCCAACATGGTCCAGGGCTTCTCAGCCATCTCTGCTGAGGAGACCGTGTTGGCAACAACCAGATCTTCAAGACCATCAAGGGTACCATTGCCATGGTGAATTTGGTCTGACTAGGAAGAGAAAGCCATAAAGATCACTAACAAGATTCAACAGAATTCCTCCAGCTTCCAGAGACTATCCCAAAAAGTAAAAATCATGAAGGCTTTGAATCATCTGCACATAGTAAGATTATGTGAAGTGATGGAGACTAAGGACAAGCTGCCTTGTCATGGAGTAAACTAATGGAGATGAATACCTAGTGGCTCATGAAAATATGGAAAGAAGGGGTACCCGGGGGGCTTAGTCACTTAAATGGCTGCCTTTGGCTCAGGTCATGATCCCAGGGTCCTGGGATTGAGTCCCACATCGGGATCCCTGCTTGGCAGAGAGCCTGGTTCTCCCTCTCCCTCTGCCTGCCACTCTGCCTACTTGTACTCTCTCTCTCTCTGCCAAATAAATAAATGAATAAAATTAAAAAAAATAAAGTATGCAAGAAAAAGCAATCTAAGCCAAATTCTACCAAATAGTATTTGCTATACAGTACACAAGTATACAGTACCATACTTTAGTAAAGTATAGTATAGTATAGTATGGTATGGTATGGTGTAGTATGGTATGATATGGTATGGTATGGTATACTATGGTATGGTATGCTATGGTATGGTATAGTATCATATAGTATCGTATAGTATAGTATAGTATAGTATAGTATAGTATAGTATAGTGTAGTGTAGTATAGTATAGTATAGTATAGTATAGTATAGTATAGTAAATAGTGTTTGCTATACAGCATCACAAGTTTATTGTCCAGAGATTTAAAGACAGAAAACTAGCTCTTGGATGCTGGCATGAACATCAAGACTGCAGACTTTGGCTTCAGCAACTAATCCACCATTGGCAACAAGTTAGACACCCTCTGGAGCAGTCCCCATTTATGCTACCTTGGAACTCTGCCAGGGCCCAAAGTATAAGACACCCATCATAGCTGATGGAGCCTGGAAGTCATTCTCTATATACAGGTCAGTGGATCCCTGCCTTTGATGCACAGAACTTCAGGGAGCTACAGGAGGGAACGGGGAGCAGAATATACCTTATTCTCTTTGACTTGAGCATGGAATGTGAAAATCTGCTCAAGGAATTTCTCATTCTCAATGTCCCATATTTTAGAGGAAATTATGAAAGATCCACGGATGAATGTGTCATAAAGATGAAGAGCTAAAGCCCTACATAGAGCCAGTCTCTTAAGTAAAGGATCACACAAACTGAGTTGACTGTGTCCATGGTTTAGTCATGGGAGGATTTCTAGGACTCACTGATGAGCCAGAGGTACAAGGAGGTGGTAGCCAGCTATCTGCCCCTGGAACACCAGAGATCCAAACTGCAGGTCTATACCCTCACCCTGAAGCCTCAGCCTTCAGCAGATCTAACCAACAGCAGCACTCCCTCCCCATCCTACAAGGTATAGCACTAGGTCTCTGCCAACCCCAAGCACTGAGTTTCAATGAACCTGTCATTCTTACCTACAATTGCTGTATTCGTCTACTACGATGGCCACAACAAAATGCCACAGAGTGGGTGCTTTTAACAACAGAAAATTATTTTCTCACAGTCTGGAGGCTCAAAGTTCAAGATCAATTTGCTGTAATGTCTGGTTTCTAATAAGGTCTCTCTTCCTGGCTTCCTTGCTGTTCTCACATAGCCTTTTCCTCTGTGGCTATGTATCCCTAGTGTCTCCTCTTCCTATAAGGACACCAGTCATATTAAATCAGGGCCCCATCCTTATAATCTAATTTAACTTTTATCATCTCTTTGAAAGTGCAATGTACAGATATAGTCAACATTGGGGGTTAGAGCTTCATTATATGACTTTGGTGTTGGGGGGTGGGAGCAGTAGGCAGATAATTCAGTCCATAACAATTGCTAAGAGTACTCAGAGAAGCCTGGCAGATCTTTAGAGGATCATGAAACAAGGCAAAAAGCAAGCAGCAAAGCCATCATGCCTACCAGCCCCCTATCCTGCCCAGAGAGGAAGACCACCCCTGACCCCTCTGCAACAGTAATCTCTCTACCAGCCCAAATGACAGCAGGAATTCCCTGCTTTGGGAAAAAGCCACCTTTGACCAGGCCTCCATGCAGAAAGGAAGACAGCCTAATCATGTCAGGGTCCCAGGGCCTCCGGAGCCTCCCGGGGCTTCTGCTTCCCCTGCAGTCTCCTTGGTCTTTTTCTGCCAATGCCAAGCATCCAAGATAGCCTGGGTGTAGCCCAACCAGGTCTCTGGGCCTGCCCACCATGGAGGGTAACTGCAAAGTGCTACAGCCCAGCACAGCCCTCCAGTGTGTCCCTGTGGCCTCCCACTTCATCCCTCAGTATCAATAGCAGTGCTGGAACACCAGATAATGCCAATTTCCCCCAGGGTGTATCCAAACTAAACTACATACACACTGAGCAGCAAAAGCAGGTGTGGGACTAGCAGCTTTTGCCCCAGTGTGCCCCCAGCCTCTCCCTCTTACAACAGCCACAGTTAGCACTGGGCCACAGGGGGCTCCTTCAGCAGGTTCTCCTTCAAGTGCACAGGGAGACATCTTTGTTTAATATTTGCTGGGATGAAACCTGAATGAATCTAAAAGCAAAAACTAAGTGGAGAAAACCCTGGAGAGGCCAAGCCAGACTCACCGCACTTTATGTGTAATATGACCATTGCAAGCTCCATGGAGCCCCACAAGATGATGCGAGAATTCAGCAAGGTGCTTGACACGAATAGCTGCCAGGACAAGTTGAACCAGAAACTGCACTGCTGTGCATGCGGGGCACGCCAGGGCCAAGAAGACTTCCCGCAGTGGAAGGCAGAGGTGTGCAAACTCCCACAGTGGTCTCTCAACAGGGTTCATTTAAATGCATATCCAGCACCTCCAAGACCCTCAAATACAAAATAACCAACACAAGCTAAGCTTTAAATGACTGCCAGATTTGGAGGGCAGGGAAACTATATGATACTGTAACAATGGATACATGTCATTATACATTCGTCCAGACTCACAGAATGTGCAACACCCAGAGTGAATCCTAATGTCAACTAAGGACCTTGGCGGTTGATGATATGTCAATGTAGGGTCATCAGCTGTAACAAACATACCACTCTGGTGGGGGAATGTCAATAGTGGAGAAGGTCGTGCGTGTGTAGGAGTAGAGGATTTATGGGAAATCTCTGTACGTTCTTCTCAATTTTACTGTGAACCTAAAACTGCTCTTTAAAAATAGTTTCATAAAAACTACCGAGTAGGGGCCAGTTGGCTCCATTTGCTAGCCTTCACTCAGCCCCACCTCAAAGGCAGAGACTGGGCTGGCTTGCTTCCCCTGGGGCACTTCTCCCCTCCCCTATCCTTCTGCAGTTTTTCCCCAGGGTTTGTGAGAGAGGGGAAGTGGTTCTATAAAATAAAGATAAAAACAACACTCTTCCTCCTTCCTCCTTCCCCTGCTCCTCCCTCACTGCTCCAGTTTTCAGCCTACACAGCAAGAGTTCTGCTACATATAGGGGGAATAGAGCAAATACAGCAAAGATAATGGAAATCAGGGTTCTCACTGCAATAAGAGGGTCACAAATATGGAAAAGGTGAAATGAAGAATATGCCCTATGGTTTGGAATTGGAATTGGAGCTATTAGTGTGTCCTCAACAGTTTTAATATATAGATAGATAGGTGTATGTGCCTATTCTGTCCACTAAGACCAGAAGCATGATATACCAATAATAGTGAGTACCCCCTAAATCTTGGTTCCTGTATATCACCCTCCACTTAAGTAAACCAGGCTCTTTGAAGAAATGGCAAATTCCAGGCTGGGTAGGGAAAATACTAGATAAACCTGCAATATCTTTTTGCTCCAGAAATTAAGGAAGAACTCAAAGAATGATGAGGGCATACCAAAAAGATACAGAAGGATCTATAAAATAGAACAGTCATTCTAAATGGGAAAATGCTACAATCATTCTTTTTAAACAATGGGATAGTTCCCATTAATACCTCTTCTATTCACTTTGTCAAGGTCTGAGCCAGGATGATAAAAACAAACTGGAGTTCTAAGAATTGGAAGACTATAAATCTATAATTCAATGCATACTATATTTTTAAAAACAAAACTCAAAAGGATATATCTAGATAAATTATTAGAAATAAAGTTTAGGGGCACCTGGGTAGTTCAGTGGGTTAAGCCTCTGGCTTCGGCTCAGGTCATGATCTCAGGGTCCTGAAATTGAGTCCCACATTGGGCTCTCTGCTTGGTGGGGAGCCTGCTTCCTCCTCTCTCTCTCTCTGCCTGCCTCTCTGTCTACTTGTGATCTCTCTCTGTCAAATAAATAAATAAAATCTTAAAAAAAAAAAAAAAGAAAGAAAGAAAGTTTAGCAAGTAGGCTGGCTAACAATTCTGATGTACTGTTAGTATCCAATCCCACAGAATAAGGGCTCAGTCCCACATGAGTGCCCTCCTCCCATTACACCTCAGATGCCAATCTCCATTTTTTTAATGGGGAAAAATTTTTATATTTACAATTAGCTAGCTGGACTGTTTAGATGATCTTAATTTTGTTGGCAATATACAAAGCTCATAGGAGTCAGTCAAACTATGCCTTTTCTCTCCATCAAGCCTGATAAGGGTGTTGACCTCAGCTGGGTCAATGTCACGGTACTTCTTCACAGCCACGCTGATCTGGTGCTCATTGGCCTTGACATCCACAAGGAACATAAGTGTGTTGCTATTTTCTATCTTTATCATGGCTGACTTGGTGGCCAGGGGGAACTTGATGAGATAGTGGTCAAGCTTCTCTCCTAGTGGCACTCTAATGATATTTGAGCTGCTTTCTGAGCTGCTGCTAGAAGCGAGTTGATGTGTACATCTTTTCTCAGTGGCTGTGGACATCTTTCAGCACTGCCTCTTGGACTTCAAAGCCTTTGCTCAGCAACAATAATTAGAAAATCGTAGTGTGTTTTTTTTTAATATTTTATTTATTCGTTTGACAGACAGAGATCACAAGTAGGCAGAGAGGCAGGCAGAGAGAGAGAGGAAAGCAGGCTCCCCGCTGAGCAGACAGCCCAATGTGGGGCTCGATCCCATGACCCTGAGATCATGACCTGAGCTGAAGGCAGAGGCTTAACCCACTGAGCCACTCAGGCACCCCAGAAAATGTAGCTTTAAAAAAAATCCACTTATAGGGACACCTGGCTGGCCTCAGTCTGGTAGAGCATTTGACTTTTGATCTTGTTTGTAGGTTTGAGTCCCATGTTGGGTATAGAAATTACTTAAAAATAGGGGCACCTGAGTGGCTCAGTCGGTTAGGCATCCAACTCTTGGTTTTGGTTCAGGTCATGATCTCATGATTGTGGGCTCAAGCCCCACATGGGGCTCTGAGCTCAGCACAGAGTCTGCTTCCGATTCTCTCTCTCCCTCTTCCTCCTGCTTGTGCTCACTCTCTCAATATCTTTTAAAAATAAAATCTTTAAAAATAAATAGAATTAAAAATTTTGACATAATTCAGAGAATATCAAGAAAACAATCTAAAGGTGTGTCAGAACCACAGAGGAAATTATAAGACTTTATTAAAATATTAAGAAGACCTAGATAAAAGAAATATCTAAGATGTCCATGTATAGAAAGACAATACTGTGGAGATATACATTCTCTCCTGGTTTATCTATAAATTTCAATGTAATATCTCAACAGAGTTTTATATGGACCTTGATAAGTTGATTTTAAAATGTATATGGAAGAGGAAAAGACAAAGTATGGCGAGTATCATCCATAGAAGAGTAGAGCAGAGGACTTGCCTACAAACTATAAGAAATATTATGGAGGGTCGCCTGGGTGGCTCAGTTGGTTAAGCAACTGCCTTCAGCTCAAGTCATGATCCCAGAGTCTCGGGATCGAGTCCTGCATCAGGCTCCCAGCTCCATGGGGAGTCTGCTTCTCCCTCTGACCTTCTCTCCTCTCATGCTCTCTCTCACTCTCTCTCTCTCTGAAATAAATCAATAAAATCTTAAAAAAAAAGAAATATTATGGAGCTACAATCATTAAAACAGTCATATTTGTTCAAGGTCAGATAAATGAATAAGTAGAATACAATGGAATGGGATAGGGTAGGATAGGGTGGGGCGGAATAGGATAGGAGTAGGATGGAATAAGAGAGCTCAGAAATAAACCCACACACTTGTGTTTTGATAAATGACAGAAGTGGCATATCACATCAGTAGGAAAGGAGCTGTTCAATAAAGCTGTGAAAAAAAATACAATTTATATAGAAAAAGAAATTGGATCACTGTCTCACTCTATGTCCAAAAATCAACTCCAGATGTATTAAAAACATAAACTTGTATTTTTAACTTAAAAAGCATTAACTTGATTTTTTTTTTAACCTTGAGCTAGGGAACGGTTTCTAAATATCATAAAAAGCATTGACTACAAAAAAAAAATTAAGAAATTGTTTATCATCAAAAGACACCTTAAAGAAAGTGAAATAAAACACTCCCAGGATGTCCTACAATTTAACTCAATTCTGATGTAGAGTTAGGATCCAGTCTTACAGAATAAGAGCCCAGTCCCACATGACTGCCCCCCTCCCACTATACCTCAGATGCCAATCTCAAGTCCAGGTGGTTACCTACACTTCTGATGAGTTATAAAGCAGAGGCGCCCATGGCCTCCTCTTTAATCTGAGAAAGGGGATTATTTACTAGATCACTGGTTTTTTACAAAGGATATTAAGGATGCAAATGAACAGCCAGATAAAGGATACAGGTGATAAGATAAAGAGATATAGGTGAGGTCTGGAAGGATCTGAGCACAGTATCTTGGTTCCCCTGGAGTTTACAGTAAACCACCCTCAGAGCATTTTCTGGTTCACTAACCTGGAAGCTTTCTGAACCCTGCCCTTTTGGAGTTTTATGGAGACTTCATTACAAAGGCATGCTTGAGTAAATCATTGGCCTTTGGTAATGAAACTCCATCTCCAAGGGTGAGACTAAATGTTGGAACCCTCTAATCATAAGGATGGTTCCCTTGGCAAGTAGTCCCCATCCTCCAGGGTGGTCCAAAAGCCACCTCATTAACATAAACTCAGGTGTGGTTTAAAGAGGTTTGTTATGAATAACAAAAGACACCATCACTTACATTACTTGGGAAATTCCAAGGATTTTAGGAGCTCTGTGCCAGTAACAGGAATACCAAATATATATTTATTATAAAACATAACATCACAAAACCACAGAGAGCTCCCTCACCCATTCCACCAAGTGAGGACAGAGCAAAAAGACAGCTGTCAGTTATCCAGCCTCTTACCAGACATTGAATCTGTTGGCTTCTTGATCTTAGACTTCCCAGCCTTAAGACTGAGAAATACCGGGGCGCCTGGGTGGCTCAGTGGGTTAAGCCTCTGCCTTCGGCTCAGGTCATGATCTCAGGATCCTGGGATGGAGCCCCACATCAGGCTCTCTGCTCAGCGGGGAGACTGCTTTCCCCTCTATCTCTGCCTGCCTCTCTGCCTACTTGTGATCTCTCTTTGTGTCAAATAAATAAATAAAATCTTAAAAAAAAAATAAAAAGACTGATAAATACCTGTTGTTTATAAGCTACCCAGTCTCTCGTATTTCATTATAGCAACGTAAACAGTCAAATAAATAAATAAAATCTTAAAAAAAAATAAAAAGACTGATAAATACCTGTTGTTTATAAGCTACCCAGTCTCTGGTATTTCATTATAGCAACGTAAACAAAGACAGGGTGGCTTCATTCATATGCCTGGTGGTTGGCAGAACTGATGGCATAGGGGTCTCCTCTAGGCACCCTGTCTTTGCTCCCCATGTTTTCTTATCTTCTAGCAGGCTGATCTGGGCTTCAGGTAGTGACAGAAGATGTCCTAGCCCACTGTTTCTGTTATTCAAGCTTCTGCTTGCATCACCTTTCTTAATGCTCCTTTGACCAAAGCAGGTCACATAGCCAAGTCCAGATTCACAAGGTAGACAAAAAAAAACTCCATCTCTTGAAGGAAGAACAAGCAAAACCACGTGACAAAGAGGAGCGGGATCTGAGATGGGAAGGATTTACAGGCATTTTACAACCTACCTAAGTGTAAACATTTAAACAAGGACTTGGATTCATATTCTAAGTAGTCAGTGACTAAGCAGATGACTTAAATTACTATCCTCTCATCCTCCCCCTCTGTGGTTTGATTCCTAAAGGAAAGCTTTTCTACCAACAAGTTTATAGAACAGCCCATGTTTCTGCTTTTCACAGAGCTCTCTTGTGCAAATCTCTTATCCATAGGGGTTGACTGAGACATTTCCATAAAAATACTATTTGTACCAATGATTTTCAAGAGAACAAGCAACCTCCCCACCCCAAAACCCCACCCACAGAGACTCACCAGACATGGGGTGGAGTGTATAATTTGAAAACACTCAAACTACACAATGTTGTAGGTAGAAAATGAAATATATATAATTATTTTTATAATACAAATTACAGAATTCATCACATTGGTAAAATGGAGAAATGGGTTTTAAAACTTGAGAAATGCCAACCAGATACCAGAGGGATCCCATTTTCCAGGTATTCCCTGAGCTCAGTGGAAGTCATTTCTCTTCCAAAAGAGACCCTATGGACATAGGGTCCAGTTAGAGAAAGAGCATCCCTGGAAAAGTCACAGGAATATTATTCTCCTGGCTGAATCCACCCAGTGGCTAGTTGGCACTTGGCAACCTGACAAGTGTTTTACATTCAAAAGGTCAAGCTCTGAGTGAATCTGCCCAGAGACTCTAGTACCACTCACGCCTGGATGCCCAGGCCCAGCATCCGTCCCCTGCCCCTGCCATTCTGACAGCTGTGGAAGAAGGGACCCAAGTCCCCCGTTTGGGCTGTCAGTACAATGACGGCAGCCCTTTTACTGAAGGTCAAACTCTAATTCTCACTCCAGGGAGCCTTCCCGCTCTCTTTCTCTCTTTCAGCTTGTCTACCTTAATAATTGTTGGGATTTTTCCACCACTTTATAGTCTCAAAACATCTTCCCTTTCCTTTGATCCTCTCCAATAGGAAGAGGGTATCAGAGCAATCCGTTTCCCTTTTGTAAAAATAAACTAAGGCCCAGAGAGACCAGGTAATTGAGTGTTGGGAAAAAGTATAATATGTTAAGAAAAAAGGCTCTGGAGTTAGACTCCTGCCAGTTACCAACCATGGGCAAACTACATAAGAGCTCTCTGACTCAGTTTCCCAATATATATTACAGAGATAATTTTTCCTATTTCATAAGGTTTTTTGCAAGAATGAAGTATAATTATACAAGTAAACTGTCTGGAGGATAACAATAGCACCATCAGCCATAAGTATGTTTTTATTATTTATATTGCACACAGCTGGTGAATGGCAAAGTGAGGACTAGAACACATATCCATGGCCTGAACGCCACACTACCTATCTCCATCTTTCAATAAAGAGAGTGGGGCTTCTGTCCTGCTTTCCCAAGTAAGAAGTAAGCTATCCCATGAAGAAGTAGTCTAGGGGTCTCCTTTAAGACAGTCTTCTTAACAAGAAAACGTTTTCTTACAGCATGCTGAGACTTCAGGAAAGAACCCCAGCTCTACAGATAATCAAAGTTCTTGCTTCTCGCCGGGAGTTTCAAATTCTTCCCAACCAACCTTTTATCAAATTTGCTCAAAAATAACCAAGTGCTAACTGTTTCAGTTATTTTTTACCCCCTTCGTCCCACGGTAATTATTAATAAACATGTTAGTGAGTAGGAAAAGATTATAATCGGCAACAGGAAGAAGAAGGAGAAAACAAGATCACATGATCTAATAATCAGGTGGCCAAACCCTGAATAACCCACAATTTGACTTTGCCCACCATAAAGAAAATAAGAAATGTGTAGTTATAGGTTACAAAAATAACCAAATGAAAGCTTAGAAGCAGAAAAGAATTAAATTTCAAATGTAATAGTAATGATAAAGAAAAAAAATTAAATAGGAGAGAAAATGAAGACAGTCAGAATCCCCAGGAAATACATTAAACCATGACTGTGAAAAACAAAGAGAACAGAAAAGAGAGAGGAAAAACAACTTAGAAATCTACCTTCGTTGCACTGTGTCTGACCAGAGAACAGGATAATGAATCTCCCACTACCATAAATTAAACACAAATTGCTTTTGTTTCTAATTAACATCTCCCTGGCCAAATGTGATGTATGAAAGTCTTCTTTTTAATGCCTTTCCCATGCCATGGAAATATTACAACCAGAATGGAAGCTTATGGATGTTTTTCAATCGCTTCCTCTAAAGTACAGGCCAAACCTTACAGAAGGTATATATGAGAGTCATTTGAATTCCAAATGCACTTATAAGGACTAGCTCTATTACAGTGCATAGCAAATGAATACATAATGAGTAGATATTCCAGACCAATTGTTCCAAATTATGCTTTAGATTATCTTCATTTCTCTTTTGAAAATATGTCTTATTATTTTTAGCATAACATAAGAAACCCTTGACTTTTCTGGCATCAAATAGCACCTCTGATTTCGATCGTTGCTCTCCCTCATACCTTTACACACCAGTCTGACCACACTGTACTTAGATTCTTGTCATTTCTCATCAACTCCTACCATCCTTTAAAGCCCAGTTCAAACCTCCTCTGCCCCATGAAATCTTTGCCAGCACTCTCAGATGGAGTAAAGAATCCCTCCTCAGTGCTCCCATCACCTTATGTCCATGCATCTGTTATTCTACAGGTGGCCTTAAGCAAGAATCTTCCCCTTTAATATCTGAACTCACCAGCTTACAGTCATAGCCATACTGCCCATATAAATGGATTGTATTAATAATTGAGTAACAGAGGGGCATGTGGCTGGTTGTTAGTAGAGCATGAGACTCCTGATCTCAGGGTTGTGAATTCAAGCCCCACATTTAGTGTAGAGATTACTTAAAAATAAAATCTTTTGGGGCACCTGGGTGGCTCAGTGGGTTAAGGCCTCTGCCTTCCGCTCAGGTCATGATCTCAGGATCCTGGGATCGAGCCCCGCATTGGGCTCTCTGCTCAGCAGGGAGCCTGCTTCCTCCTTTCTCTCTGCCTGCTGCTCTGCCTACTTGTGATCTCTCTCTGTCAAATAAATAAATAAAATCTTTTAAAAAATTAATTAAATAAAATCTTTTTTTTTTAAAGATTTTAAAATCTTTAAAATCTTTAAAAAGATTTTAAAGATCATGAGATCTTTACCTGAGCCGAAGGCAGAGGCTTAAACCACTGAGCCACCTAGGTGCCCCTTAAAAGTAAAATATTTAAAAATGGAGTAACAAATCTATGGGAGCTAGCTTAAATTTAAAAGGGTGCAGAGGTGGGGTACAAATTTTAAGCATACACAGAAAGCACACAAAATCCAAGCCAAGATCCTAGAAGAGACAGATACAAGAAAGGGAAAGTCATCTGGAATCCAAAGGTCATAGTCTCCCACATTCCATCACCAATTAACCCCTGCATCTGTTCTGCACTACAGACTGACTATTCTATTATCAGATTACACAGCAAAAGGGGAGGATGGTGGTGGAGGGACTCAGTTCCACCACAATTTTTGCCCCTACAGGGCAGGAGTCCACCCATGCAAAAAGGATGCTTGTTGTCTCCTCTTTGGTCCCAATTCCAAATTCCAGGGAAAGAATGAGAATGCCTAGTTTGAGTAAAGTATCCACAGCAGTCCAATTTACTAAGTTCAGTTGGTCAGGGCTATAGGATTCAAACACAATTATTGAGGACAATGGAAACAGGGCAAAAGAGAAGAAAAAATCATTGTGAGCTAATCAGACAGCCCAAAAGGTGACTCTGTAAACAGGTGTTCTGTTGAATAGAAGGGAGAGAGGAAATTAAGGAGGGAAGAAGGAAAGGGGAGAAGGAGGAAGAGACAAATCCAGATATATTTGGCGGGATCCCTATCATGATACTAGTCAAACCAGAAGGTTAGGAATTGAGTGTCTTCCTGGAGAAACAACAAAATCCACTGGTAGTGACATCATCGATGTCCACATGCATTGATGAGTATCTGCAACAGGGACTCTTACCTCTGACAACATGTATGCCAATCAAAAGCAGAGATCTATAGCTTAGGAAAATAAAAAAACAGGCAAAGAGTTCACTGAAGGGGCGCCTGGGGGTTCAGTCGGTTAAGCATCTGCCTTTGGCTCAGGTCATGATCCCTGGGTCTTGGGACAGAGCCCCACATCAGGCTCCCTGCTCAGCGGGGAGTCTGCTCCTCCCTCTGCTCCTCTCCCTGCTCATGCTCTCGAGCTCCCTCACTCTCTCTCGATCTCTCTCAAATAAATAAATAAATAAAATCTTTAAAAGAAAAGAGCTCACTGAAGAACCCAAAACCAAAAAACTCACATACCTGTCAGTGGCATCTGCTCCAAATAACCCAGGGGTCTGTGGTCTTCACAGTTAGTGTGTATCAAATCCTAGTGGGAGGCAAAGGAGAAACCCGTGTCTATTCACACTGATGTGTCAATGTGTGCTTGCAGCAGACGATGGTCCTCAGACTGGCGATAAGATTAAAGCCTCCGTCCAACTAATATTCCTCAAAGTGTAGTCCACATTAGAGTCTCAAACAAGAAATCTGCAATTATCGAGCTCTTCTCCCACACAGCACGGCCATGTAGTACTAGGGCAGGCAGTCCCTAAAATGAAGCTCAGGAATCCCCAAGCCACACCGTTTTACAGCTGCTCCCCCCAACATTGTACTAGGTCGGGTCTATATGACCAACAGCAGGAGTAACAGTATGTCACTTCCAAGATGAGGTTATAAAATGATTTCAGTTCTAGGCTTGATCTCTCTCTGTCATTCTGTGCCTTTCTTTCCCCTTCTCCCTCCCTCCATCTTTCCTTAGACCACTCTTACTGGGGGAAACCATATCATAAGCAGCCCCAGGGAGAGAAGCTTGTGGTGGGAAACTGAAAGCCTCCTGCCAACAGCCCCATGAATCAGCTTAGAAGGGGATACTCCTGCTCCTTCAGAAACTGAAGCACCAGCCCACAGCTTGACTGCAACACCGTGAGAGACTCTGAAATCAGAACCACTCAGCTCAGTCATTCCCAGAACCCTGACCCTCAGAAACCATGAGAGAAAATAAATGTCCATTGTTTCGAGCTGCTTGCTTTAGGGTACTTGGTTACACAGCAATAATAGATGATGGGTACTGATAGCTAGTCTCTGTCCTGCGTGCCCTTCCTCTCCCTGATTACGGCTACCCATATAGAGGGATGAAGTTTATTTTTTTTTTCTCCAGTTAAATTTGGGTTGGCCCTGTGACTGATTGGCGTAATAGAAGGCTGCGGAAGTGACATTCTGAAATTTCTGGGCGCACATCTCAGAGGACTAGCACTTCCACTTCCTACCACTTGGAACCCAGACACATGCTGTGAGCAACCAAAGCCTCGTGGGAAAGATATGTGGAGGGGAAACAAGGTCCTCCGTCTGGCATCCCCAGTTGAGCTCACAGCCAATAGCCAGCACTGCTTGTGTACCACGGGAGCAAACTGTCTTGGGCATCCCACCCAAATGAGCGCCCTAGACAAATGTAGCCTTCCCTAACACCATGTGAAACAAAATTGCCTGGTCAACTGAAAGAATTGTAAGAATAATAAATGGTTCTTGTTACTTTTCTAAAAGATTTTTAAAAATGTATTTATTGGACACAGAGAGAGAGATCACAAGTAGGCAGAGCAGTAGGCAGAGAGAGGGGGAAGCAGGCTCCCCACTGAGCAGAGATCCCAGGACCCTGAGGTCATGACCTGAGCCGAAGGCAGAGGCTTAACCCACTGAGCCAGCCAGGTGCCCCAGTTCTTGTTATTTTAAGTTACTAATCTTAGGGGTAGTTTTTATGCAGCAATAGATAACGAAAACCCACTGTCTTAGGGTAATAAATTTATTCTTTCATTGCATTCTGAGCATCAGTCTATAAGTGAGGTATAGATATCTGTCCAAGAACCTTTCCAGGCAAAGAATTCATGCCATGTAAGATAGTTCTGTGCCTCATATCTCCCCGGCATCCCCATGATGTGAGTATCCACCAGAAGACCACTTGGGCTTTTTGACATTAGCTCCCCCAATTTCATTCCTGCTTCTAATGAAGAACTTCATTTCCTGAGCTCTCCTAGGCCCTAGCACTTCCCAAACTACTTTACTTCTCTCGAATTATGAAATCATTATAGCAACTCTAGGAGTTAAGTCCTGTGGTTAGCTCCATTCTCCATATGGGAACATCGGGCTGGAGAGGTAAGGAGATTGCCCGAGCTCACACAGAGCTAATACACAGTGGAGCCTGCAGTGGGACCTGGACACTCCACCTCCAGGTCCACACTCCTAACCACTATCCCATACTGCCATCAGTTCTATGAGGCAAGTTAGATGATGTTATTACCTCTATTTTAGGGACAAGGACCTGAGGCTTAAGGACAGTGAGTCCCTGGCACAAAGTTCGCACAGTTAATAAAGGGAAGAGCTAGGAGGAAAACTTCCACTAACACCTACGTTCTCTAACATAACCTTAATCTAGACCCCTACATTTGGAGAAAGTGATTGCAGCAGAGTCTGGTCCAGTCACATAATCTCAACTCTTACAGACTCCAATTTGTCAGGTATTTTAAGAACAAGGGTCAGTAAATCACACATCTGTGGAATAAACCCAGCAGCTCCTTAATCCTCCCCCCACCTCCCTTTTGGAGATCCTCAGAACTTAGAAACATTCCCTTGAGTTCTTTAAATACTCTGCAAACATTTGGCCCATTTTCAGGGACTCAGAAGAAACTCACCATATTTAGAAGTTCTGGGAGAAAAAAAAAAGAGTCAGCAAACTCACAGATCTGCAAAAGAGAGGTACTACTCCCTCTGTAATTGCTTCCACCCTGAAAACCTTTTGCTCTGTCCTTGTTTTAACGTCACTTCCATCCAGGAAATTTTTCACATCTATACCCCACAAACACAGTGAGAAAATAAAAGAAGATAAAATTTCCTATACACTATTTCATCTGGGTTTTGTAAGCTTTTTTTAATAGCAAAATGTATTTTACATATGTAGCATGATGGTTTATTGAGAATTTACTGCAGAATAATCTATGTGTCCACCTCTTTGTCTATCAGGAAAGAATGAATGGTATTCACCTCTACCCAAAGTGCCTCTGTTCCAGGGCCAAAAAGGAAAGCTGCTTGACAGGGGTGGGGAATAGGAGAGCCCTGATTATAAACCCAAATCAGACTTGTAAGTCCTGAAGGCTTTGTCCAGGGTCAGGAGAGATGGGCTCTTTCTAATAGGGCTGTAGCTACTCAGCCAGCTGCCCAGAGGGGATTTGGGCAAGGCATTCTAGGAGCAACTAGTTTGCAACTAACTGGGTTATTCCAGAGTGGAGAGGAATGGTTGGTCACTTGGTCCTTTGGTGCATTCAGAGTAATCTGAGGTAAGATTCCTCGGACCAGTGGGTTGGGGGGGGATAAAGAAGAGTTGACCCTCTTCACACATCGGGCCTATGGGGCATGGCCTCAGGAACCTCAGCAGCAATCCATCTCTATCCATCTTTGAGTGATGCTTTAATAGAAATCAATGCAAAGTGTTCTGGGGAACTCCATTAGGTTTTAAAAGGTCCTGTATACGTAGTTTATAGCACATAGCTCATCTGTATGAAGTTGAGGCTTCACATTCCAAATAAAAGCTATTCAAGCTATATTTAGTCAAAAATAAGAATTTTTTATAGAATAACATGATGGTGGTTTCTTCTCTGTCAGTCAGAATTCAATCAGATAACAGAACCACTCTCAGCATTATAGAATAGAAAATGTATTTAGGATAGAAATGATACCTTGCACAGCTGTGGGAGTTGCTGGGGAAGAAATGGTCTGAAAAAGGCAACTGGAGGATCAGGAAAGCCACTAACCTTTCTTCCTGAAACCCTAGGCTGGGGGGACAAGCCAGAATGGTGGGAAGCAATGAAGATACTCTAAAGCATATGCCTACTAATACTTACGTCGATATTGCATGTTTTATCTCTTCTCCCTTCATAAGAGTCCCACCTCCACCCACCTAAAGAACATAAATGAACCCCAAAATTCTACCCTTTGGAGAAGTTACAGTGCTTTGGCTTCCACTGGAGAGAAAAGATCCAAACTAGAGAAAAGATCCAAAAAAGAGAAAAGATCCTCATTCAAACTCCTTATTTTCATGCCTATATGTAAGAAATGACAATGGTATTCTAATTTTACTTCTCTGCAGGAGTTCTTGTCTCGTGCAGAACAAGCCTTCAAGCCTCAACTTAATTGATTTTTACTTTATTGATTTACAAAACTTCCGGAACAGTGAATGGGTGAGTGATGGTTTTGAAACATGTTTTTGAGTTCTCCCACAAAAGGTATGATCTAATTTAACCTCTCCTTGATTACAGGCTGACCACAGTGACTTCTTCAAAGGGATAGAATGCAGCAGAAAGTGGCGCCATGAGACCTAGGAGGTTAGATGACAAAAAGCAATACAACTTCTACTTGGCTTTTTCTCTCTCTTTAGAACATGTGCCTCTGAAGCCCTGTGCTATCATGTAGGAATTCCAACTACCCGGAAGCTGCCTGCTAGAGAGATTACACAGAACTTGCAGAGCTAGAAAGAGATGTCAGAGGACCCCTGGTTGATCCAGCCCCCAGCTGTTCAAGATTCCCAGTCTAGGCAAGGAGCAGCTTTCAAATGACTCCCCTCTCGAATGGCCAAGCTGCCCCAGCCCACACCAAGGAGAGCAGAAATGAGCTTTCTCCACTGAGCGCTATTCAAAATGCAGTTGTGTGAGCAAAAGAAATGTCACTGAGAGGCAAGTCATGAGTTTTGGGGTGGTTTATCATGTAGCTTTTTTAACTGAAACAGGATGCAAAGCAATTTTCCAAATAAGCTATAAAGTGCTAACTTCAAGTAAAGTGCAAAGATAAAAGTGCATATATGCCAACACACTATGGAAGTTCATTCATGGGTCCCTCATCTACCTATCCAACAAATAACGTATGAACTGTCTGTGGGCTGAGGACTCAGTGGCAAAGACAGAAATGACCTCTGCCTTGATGAAGTCTCATGCATTAGACTAGTGTGAATTAAAGAAGACAAAGGAGTGATTTATGAGTGTTACTAAAGGGGAAGCCTGGGGTGCTCTGTCAGATAGTAAGTCATATATCTTTTCTAGAAATTTCTTAAAGATGTATTCCTCTTAATTAGTCAGAGTCCTTTAGAATCTGGCAATGTTCTGGATATACAGAGCAAAAGAAAAGATGGCGATTTACAAGTTCAGCAAACGCAGGTTACCTTTGTCACAGAGGTGTAGAGTGGCTGCTTTCAACTGTGGCCATCGGCTGTCCTTCCTCTGAATCAAACACACATAAACTAGATGCTAACTGTATGCCCTTCCTGAACCTACTTTGAAATTATTTATAATGATGAAACTATAAGATCATCTTGTCTAAGAAACCCTGCTGTGCAGAGGGGCCATAGTTTGGTTGCAAATCGAAATTACACACAAGGTCTATATTAGAAGCTAAACGCTTTCTCATCGGGCTGCTGATAATGAAGTTTGCTAACCATGCTAGTGCATAAAGTAGAATTATGAAAACTGATTCAGTCTAATTACCAAAGGGTCGGAGTTTTCCCACCATTCTCAAAATGTAGCCATTGAAGCAGCTTGAAAACTCGTTGTCCAGAATTTAAATTGTCTATTGCCAAGGCTCAGTGGCTGTTCCAGGAATGAACAAAAGTGCTTAAAATCTCCGGACTGTTTGATTACAGGTACCTATCTGCCGTTTGCTCGGTCATGTACAACTGTGCAATTAAAACAAATGGTGGCACATAAACGGCTGACTGAGGTAGATTTGGCCTGTGGGCAGAGTGCCAGTCTGTTAGAAGGAAGCGCCAAGCACAGTGGGGAAAACAATGAACACAAAAGACACACAAGCCCCCATGCCACAGACCCTCTTGAAGCTTACAGTCTAGTCGGGAGAAAGACAAGCAAATGGGATCAATAAGACAGTTGTGTAAGAGCTGTGTTGCAAAGGATCAGTGGCATGAGATGACAGAAAGTTACCCTGAGGGAGCAACCTCTAAACTGAAGGTTGTGTAGGAGTCAGCAAGGCCAAAGTGTGGGGAAACAGAGGAGAAGAAAGCCTGGTTCAGGCTGAGTCAGGTACAAGCTAGGATACAGGAAAGGCTCAGAATGTTAGAGGAACTAAAAAAAATTCAGAATGGTTGGGAGATTAGGAGACAAAATGGTGGAAAATGAGGCTGGACAGGTAGGGAAAAAGGTTTCAGCTGGGTCATGAAGGACCTTATAAGCCATTTTAAAGAGGTTCAACTTTCTGTGCCTAAGATTTCATTTCTAACATGAAAAAGATGAGTTTAGCTAGCACCTCAGATTTATTCTGTAAAAAGCTACTCACTTTTATGAGGATCTCTAAGAATCAGGTAAATGGAAGAATCAGTTCTTCTCTGGCCTGAGGTTAAGACAGCAGAGAACATGGAGTTCCCATTGTCATGCTCACATTTTTGTCTTCCCAAGACTGGTAGCAATTTACTCCTTTACCCACTCAGCCCTGACCTCTCTCTGACCAGCAGATTGGAGAGGGAAGCCACAGAATGAAGTCTGAAATCTTGGAAAATATCATTTTTTGTTCTTAAGAGGGAATGATGCAACAAAAAGGATAAGGATTACTGTTTCAGACAAGCACATGACTAAGTAAATATTGAGAGTTTAGAATTGTCAAAAATTTTATTTTTAGCATGAGAAAGACTCCTGCACAGAGCATTTATGCCTTTTATCTGGTTCTCAGAAAAATCATGTATCTTATAGTTTACTACACAGCACATGTCAATACACGACCAGCACTTGGCAGCCACCCTTTACAGCAGGCAAAGTCACCATTTACTGCAGGCAAAGTCATTACACATCTGTAAATTTACTAAGTAATGGAATGACCTCCTCTCCTGACTGTTGTTGACCTGTATGCAGAAAGGGCCTGAGCCAAGTGTAGCATGCCTCCTAGATTGAGTGCTAGGCGTTTAGTGCACCTAGTATGGTACTAGGCAGTGAGAAAAATAAGGGATGAATTAAATACAAGTCATAGTCTGTCAAAAGTCCAGACATGGGCCTGATGACATGGGACAGGCAGAGCTTAGAGAGCAAAATCTTTACACTTGCCTGTTTCCTGAGCCACCCAGAGAAAACTCATAATAAGGAAACCCCTTAACATTAAGCAAAAAGGCAAGTATTAGTATTAGTTCTCTATTGCTACTATAATAAATTACCACAAAGTAGCGGCTTAAAACAATACAAATTATCTTATATTTATGGTTTTAGAGATTAGAAGTCCAAAATGAGTCTTAAGGACCAAAGCCAAGGTGTCAAGAAAGCTGTGCTCCTTCTGAAGGCTTTAGAAGATCCATTCCTCTCCTTCTCCTGTTTCTAGAGGCTTTGCACATTCCTTGGCTCATGGACCCCTTCCCATCACTCAGTCCTATTGTCTCATCTCCTTCTCTGACCCTCCATCTTCCCCTATAATATTCCTTGCAGGGGTGCCTGGGTGGGTTGGTTGAGCACCCAACCCTTGGTTTCAGCTCAGGTCATGAGTTCACAGTTGTGAGATGGAGCCCCACGTCAGGCTCCATGCTTAGTGGGGAATCCACTTGGGATTCTCTCTCTCTCTCCCTCCCTCTCCCGTGGTCCCTCCCACTCATGTTCTCTCTCCCCCTTTATCTCTCTCAAGTAAATAAACAAATCTTTATTTTAAAAAAAGAATCTGTATATTGCACTGGGCATACCCAGATAATTCAGGATAATTTCCATTTCAAGATTTTTTTTAAAGATTTTACTTATTTATTTGACAGACAGAGATCACAAGTAGGCAGAGAGGCAGGCAGAGAGAGAGAAAGGGAAGCAGGCTCCCTGCGGAGCAGAGAGCCCGATGCAGGACTCGATCCCTACGGGACTCGATCCCAGGACCCTGGGATCATGACCTGAGCTGAAGGCAGAGGCTTTAACCCACTGAGCCACCCAGGTGCCCCCATTTCAAGATTCTTATCCTACAACCATAACGTTCTTCTTTTTTTCTTTTACATCAATATAAATGTAAAAGGGGAGAAAAATCCTTAATTTCATCACATCTCACTGCCTATACACTGAGCTATACACTTCAAAATGGCTAAAATGGTCAATGTTATGTATATTTTACCACAATGAAAGAATACAAAGAAGTCAACTCAAGGAAAAAACTACACAATGGGCCTTAACAAAATAATGCCTGATTTTGGATATCCCTCCTAGAATAATTTCCTGGAGAGAAAGGTGTGGCGTATCTTCAATCTCAAACAAAATGTTGAGAAGAAGATTCTCAACATTTTGTTTTCCTCTTAAAGCATTAGAATTTGTGACAGATCATGTTCATTAAGAAAAAAATGTTTTCCTTTTGATTTTTAAGTTATACTAATGTAAGAGAGCTGAGTCAAGCAAGCAGATTTTTATTTGGGCCTTTGGTGAGTTTATTTTTCTAAGTATTTTCATTTGTCTACATCATGATGTTAAACTCATACACATACACACACTCCCTCTCTCTAACACACCTACAAACACACACACACAGATACACATGCACATACACGTACACATACACTCACACACAAACCTGCACAAGAAGTCAGAGCTTTGCTCAGACCCAATGACTCTGTGAAGTGAATTTTTCACTGATTTATCAGTTCATTTGAGCAAACTGCAGACGCAGCCTCAGAAAGACCATTCTCAGAATAGATGGTCAACTTTTATCCCAGAGCAACAACTAGGAACCAATTAGAGTCATTCTCTTCAATGGGGCTTATTATTGGTGCTAATCTGTGAATAGAAGAGTCCAATCGTGAGGAAGGTTAGCAACCCCAAATAACATGCCCATGAGGTTTATTGGGCTTCTGCCAACACCTTTAGGTGGCCTTAATTGCTTCTTCAGGGCTGATTTCATAGAGAGAATGGAGTCATTTCCAGGGCTCTAGCCTAGTTCTCTCAGCTTCAGGTATGGAAGGCAGGGAAGAGCACAGAAAACTTGAGTCACTCTACTAAATCTATAAAAGAGGTATTTTAAGGAACTTCCATAACATTGCACAACTAAAGTCAATAGAACAGAACTTGGGACCCAAATCTGTCTTACTCAAAATCTATTACATTTCTACTGCATCACACACTAACCCACTCCTGAAGAGTCAGCCCTCAGAAAAAGAACAAGCCGATGTGTGCCTCCAACAAATATTGTTCAGTTCTTCCTATATCCTGGTCCGGTCCCCTTTCAGCAGCCCTCCTTACCATACTCTTACAGGAGTCCAGTCCCCTGCCACACATACCCATTAAGGAATAAAGCAGTTGGTGAGACAAACTTCTAAATCAACTACAGCTAGAACTAACTGGGTGCTTACTCTGTGCCTGGACCTATGTTAAATGTTTCGCATGTGTTATGAAAAATATTTTGTAAAGTCTTATTCTTAGATATGATTGGTGATGCTGAGGTCTGAGAAATCATCAGCAAAACCAGAGCCTAAATTTATGACACCACACTGAGTCCCAGGCCTTTCTATTTCACCACATTGCCCTTGGGGCCAAAACATACAACTCCATCTTCCTCTCCACAGTGAATGTCAGTAAGTGGAATACAATATTGACTTTGTCATATAAACAAAGCAGGCAAGGGAAAGAGCAGAGATGGCAAAAGAACAAGGAACCCTTAGCCAAGGGAAGAAACAACTTTTCTATGAACAAAACTCTCTTACATTTTGCTTTCAAAGAATTTCTTTATAGCAGCAAGGACTCTATGAAATACATTTGTGTTGGAAAGCAGAAGAATGCATCAATATTTCTTCTGTGTTTTCTGCCTTGGGCTGAAGGAGTGTGGCCTTCTGTGTTTTCTGCCTTGGGCTGAAGGAGTGTGGCAGAAATTGTTCCTTCCATCAGGAAGCTAACCCTGATTCTGGCAGATAAATAAGGTAAGATGGATCCAGAGTCAGTCCTGATAGTGTCCCAAAGTCTTCTCGCTCCTCTGACCAACATCTTAGAAAACTAGATCAGAGGTTTCCTAAGAGATTTGCTCACAAGAGGTTCATTATTCTTTGAATCGGGCTGGAGTAAAAATCCCCCTGTGAAATGGAGGGGAAGGGAGCCTACCCCTTGGATGGCTTAGTGTTATTTCCTGTCTCAAGATCTCCAGGGTTGCGAGTGCTCACCCTAGAGCACCCCCTTGCAAAGCTGGTGACAGGGGTGTTATGCAGGGAAAAAAGACTTTTCATAGAGATTCAGGTCAAGGAGCAAGAGATTCAAGCTGGGTCTTGATTTTTCTTTTCTTTTACTCAGCCCATGAAACCACCCAAGAAATTGCTTCTACAGACCAAAAAAACCTGGTTTGATGATGGTTTGAAAGGAGAGATTCTAAGTGCTTCCTTTTCAGCTTTGTGAAAAGAAATCTTTTTCTCTGAAATCAAGCACAGAAGCAAGCTAACACTGCCAAACAAGTGGTAAACAACTTTGACAGAAATTAATTTGGACAGGGACGCCTGGGGGGCTCAGTTGGTTAAGCGGCTGCCTTCGGCTCAGGTCATGATCCCAGGGTCCTGGGATTGAGTCCCGCATCAGGCTCCTTGCTCAGCAGGGAGCCTGCTTCTCCCTCTGCCTCTGCCTGCCTCTCTGTCTGCCTGTGCTCACTCTCTCTCTGACAAATAAATAAATAATCTTAAAAAAAAAAAAAAAGAAATTAATCACAAATCAGTGTGGCAGGGATATTTGGTCTCCTACGGAAGTGTCAAAAAATCATACAATTGTCAGACAGTAGGTGTCTAGCCCGGAAGCCAGGACAATGCAAGAAACTTCTCATGGATGAAATTAATACACAGAAAACCCCTCAGTGGGCAGGAGGTACTTTCCAGGGAAGTTTGTGCCTGAGCTTAGGAAGAATCAGAGTCAAATGCAACAGACAGTTCTGGGACAGAGCTAAGCTGACCAACAGCACAGTTTTTACTTCTATCACTTGAGCTTGTAAAATTTAAAGAGTTGAAGAATTAAATCTTCCACTGACAAATCTCCTAGAGAGCTTGTTTCTGTTCTCTTGCTGATTACAGCAAGAGAAAACCCCAAGCAAAGTGGTCCTAGTGGAATGTGCAAGGAAAATTCTACTTCATCTGACTGCCGTCAAGCTAGACTCAAATTGTGAAGTTACCTGAAGCTTCATGATAAAACTGGAAAATAAAACAACTGGGTTCCTATACTAGCCCGGCTGCCGTCTCCATGGGGAATCAATGCTAGACCTTATTTCTTTCCTCTGAAAAATGAGGGTTTTGATGAGAGTCTCTAGCATTCCTTCAGGCCTTCACAATCTAGATTTCTAATTTCGTCTCTGGCCCCTTTTATTTCCCTCTATTCCAAGTTCTCCCTTCCCCCGCCAGTTTTGTCACTTGCCTACTATATTCCAAGGCAGAAGACTGACCCATGATAATGTCTGTAAATGTTATTTGATTCAAAACACACACACACACACACACACACACACACAGCCAAAGGATAAAGATTTTACAATCTTCATTTTGCAGAGCAAAAGTTGAGACTCAGAGGGATTAAAGCATTTGCCCAAGATCGAAGATCAAGAAGAGGGTTGCTTTGGAATTTGAATCCAGGACCATCTAACTCTGAAGTTCACATTCTCCTTGCTGTATCCTACAGTCTCTCTCTGTGACTCTTGACCTTTCTTATGAGTCCCAGGGCAAATGGCTCTTTTTCTCTCAGCTTGAAACTCCTACTGAACAAACCTCTGTTCCCCATCAAAGCCTATTTGTCCTATCTCTGATTTCCTCAAATGTCTATCAGTTTTGCACACACTTTCTTTATAACTGAGAGGGGATAACCTATTCTAATTACCTATTCCAACCCATTTATAAAAAAGAGGAAGAAGGGTGCCTGGGCAGCTCAGTCCATAAAATATCCAACTCTCAGTTTCAGTTCAAGTCGTGATCTCAGGGTCATGAGATGAGCCCGGCACTGGGTTCCACACTGAGCATGGGGCCTGCTTAAAATTCTCTCTCTCCCTCCACCCCTCCCATGCTCTTGCTCTTTTTCTATCTTAAAAAAAAGAAAAAAAAAAAAAAAGGGAAGAAACTGAAGCCTAGACAGGAAGCATTTTCTCATACAAACACTCATACAGTATTTACACGTAAGGCCCATTTTAAGCTTTTTTCAGCTTTAAGCTATCACACAGTCATGACTACTAAAATATCACTGAACTGTCTCTGATTAATGAATTAACTCTCATAGGTAATATTTTTTTTACAAATAAGATACATTTTCTACCATAATAAAAGGAATACATGCTTATTTTTGACAATTTGGAAACTAAAGCAAAGTAGGACAAGAAAGAAATCCATTCATAAATCATCAAAGAAGGGCACTATTAAGTTTACCAAATTTACTTCCAGTACTTTTTCTTTCTCTTTCTTTTCCTTGGCATCATCTCAGTTTTATTTTTTTATAAAACTTTTTTTATGATTATAAAAATAATATGTGGTCCACAAAGAGATACCACTGCACACCCAACAGAATGATTAAAATTTTAAAAAGACGAACACCATCAAATATTGGCAAGGATATGGAGCAATCAGAACTTGCTTACATTGTTGGCAAGAGTATAAAATGGTAAAACCACTTTGAGAATGGGCCTGGAGTTTTCTTACAAAACTAAATACAGGGGCGCCTGGGTGGCTCAGTGGGTTGAGCCTCTGCCTTCAGCTCAGGTCATGATCTCAGGGTCCTGGGATCGAGCCCCGCATCAGGCTCTCTGCTTAGAGGTGAGCTTGCTTCCCCCTCTCTCCCTGCCTGCCTTTCTGCCTACTTGTGATCTCTCTGTCAAATAAATAAATAAATAAATTCTTTTAAAAAAAAAAAGAATGTTCATAACAGCTTTATTTATAATAGCCCAAAACTGGAAATAGCCTAGGTGTCCATCAGTAGGAGAACAGAAATACCAACAGTGGTACATTGGTCCCACCCCAGCAACAGAGAGGAACAAACTACTGGTATATGCAATAGCATGGGCAAATCTCAAAAACATTATGTTGAATAAAAGAACTTCACATAAAAGCCTACATACTGTATGATTCCATTTACATGAACTTCTGTGACAGGCAAAACTAACCCATGCCAGAAAAATATAAGCACAGAAGTTGCTTTGGGGAAATGGACTGACCCGGAATGAAGGCACTTTCCAAAGTGATGACAATGTTCTGAATCTTGCTAAGGACTTGTCGAGTGGATGCATTTGTCAGAACCCACTGAATGGTACAAAGAATTTGTGCACTTCATCTTACAAGTAAATCTTGCCTTATAAGGAAAAAAAAAAGGCACACAACAAATACTGAATTTTAACAGTAATGCAAATGAAGTATTTGGGTACAGGGATACTGAGGCCAACAACTTATTTTGAAATGCATCAAGAAATAAAACGGATAAGTAGGGAAAGGGGTAGATAAGTGATGAAGTATAATAAAATGTTAACTGTAGAATCTAGGTGGTGGATATAAGGGTATTCACTAAAAAATTCTTTCATATTTTCTGTATGTTTGAGAATTGTCATAATAAAATGTCAGGGGAAGGGGAAAAAAAAGGAAAAGAAAAAAAGTAGAAAGTATGGGAGACTCAAAAAGTTCAGAGAGGGGAGCCTGGGTGGCTCAGTGGGTAAAAGTCTCTGCCTTCTGCTCAGGTCATGATCCCAGGGTCCAGGGTCATGGGGCTCTCTGCTCAGCGGGGAGCCTGCTTCCTCCTCTCTCTTTGCCTGCCTCTCTGCCTACTTGTGATCTCTGTCTGTCAAATAAATAAATTAAAAAAAAAAAAAAAAAAAAGCCTCTGCCTCTGGCTCAGGTCATGATCCTAGGGTCCTGAGATTCAGCCCGGTGTGGGGCTCTCTGCTCAGCAGCGAGCCTGCTTTCCTTCCTTTCTCTCTGCCTGCCTCTCTGCCTACCTGTGATCTCTGTCTGTCAAGTAAATAAATAAAAAATCTTAAAAAAAAAACTTCAGGGAAAACAAGACTCTCCCAAAACACTGATACTGAACAACAATATTGAAAACAACAGTGAATTACTTTCCATCCTTTTTTCAATATTTAGGGGTATGGGTGGGTGTTTTACAAAATTAGTACCAAACAGATATAAATCTTCATACTTGAAGTAGCATTTTATGAATGGTACTTTCCCAGACAATTAAATATTCTTCAAAAATACTGTATTATAATTTATTTCAGTTTATTTTGGATATTTTAGGTTATTTTTCACTGCCGTAAGTAAATGACAGTTTGACGAACATGCATGAGTAAATAGGCATTTTGTCTAAGGCCTTATAGCCACCTAACGCTGTTCACAAAAGGGAATATTTTCCAAAGCAATACAGCACTGGGGTTTAAAGGGTGGAAATACATCCGCCTCTACCAACTGCTGTCTTTCCTTAGGAAATGTACTGAGTCTCCCTAGATCTATTTCTTCTTTTGTGCTCCAAGGTAGTATTCTGGAAGTGCCTACCACTGTGCCTGGTACATGATTAACTCCCAGTACATGGCAGCTGTTATTATTTCATGTTATTTGTGCACGGTGACAGCTAATTGAGAATATTTCTGACAAAAGAAATATTCAGGGAGACACAGCAAGAAACATAGATTATAACAAAAACCTGTCTAGCTTGACTTAGTATCACATCTTGCAATTTCAATCCTGTAAGAGGTACTCAATAAATATAAGCCGAAAAAATTGGTAATGAATGAATATATAAATAAGAGGATAGGTACCTGACTTTAATTTACCTAGCCATGAGGGCAGCCTCAACTTCCCTTGTAAGTGTTTCCTGCCCCTATCCCTCTGGAAGCCCCTGAACTCATCTCCTTTTTACCTGAAATTGCATGGGATGAGTGAACTTGGAGACCAGAGTTCAGTCTGGCCTCTATCTCTAACTAGCCATGTTTGTTTGGACTAAGATACTGGTAGGAAGGAAGAAAGAAAGGGAAAGAAAGAAAGAGAAAGAAAGAAGAAAAGTAAAAGAAAAAGAAAAAAAAAATTATTCTATGAGTATTACAACAGTCTCTAATGAGGGAAGGGTAAAGAACATGTCATGACCCCCCTCGTTCAGATGTGAAAACTGAGGCCCAGAGAAGTGAAATTATTTATCCAAATTTCCTCCTCCAGACCAAGAGGCAGTCAAGTAAACAACCTTCACAGGCCCTCTGGCTCTAAGGGGCTTAGGCTGCAAATAGCTTCCCCCATAGACTACCCTTCGGGCTACATCTTTCTGAGTGCCCTCCCACTCTCTTCCGCTTCCCCAAAGTGAGCTGCGCCAAGCATGCTAGGGATTTTTGACAACAGAGGGGGCTGCCTAGACAAACTGGGCTTTCTCCAAATAAGGAAGAGAAGTGTGCCAGCCTACTGAGATGCAGCCCAAGTTCCTCATTCCATCCTGAGTTCTGTGAAGCCCCTTGAGGCACAATAGTACAAAATACTCTTGAAATCAGTGGTACAAAATATAATCCACGAGGAATATGTGCTCTGGTCCTCACTCTGCCAGTAACAACCTGTCATCCCAGGAAAGTCCCTTCACAGAAATGTAAAAAAGTTCTTGTTCAGGGGTTCTGAAACTTGGCTGCACATCAGAATCTCCCAGATTTTACTGAACATACACAATCCAGGCAGATACATGCACTCCCCAGCAATTGTCATCCCCACTGTGTTCTTAGACATGGACATGCAAGGCGAGCCTTTGGCTGCATCTCCTTCCTGCTATTTGCAAACAAAGTTCTAAAGACAGCAGAAAACTTTCATGCTCTGAGCACTGGGGAGAAAGGATTTGGTTCTAAAGGTTCCTGCTTTCACAGGATTATTCTGGGATTTCTGTGCCAGGATGGTGACTTCACACGCCATACTGGCACTGGTAGCAAGTCCGTCTGTGGGGGAAAATTTAATGCTGAGAATTTCATCCTGAAGCATATGGGTCCTTCCATCTTGTCCATGGCAAATGCTGGACCCAACACAAATGGTTCCCAGTTTTTCATCTGCACTGCCAAGACTGAGTGCTTGGATGGCAAGCCTGGTCTTTGTCACGATTAAAAAAAAAAAAAAAAAAAAAAAGGCATGAATATTGTGGAAGCCCTGGAACACTTTGGGTTAAGAAACATCAAGACCAGCAAGATCATCACCATTGCTGACCATGAACAATCTAATAAATCTGATTTGTGTTTTAACCATCAGACCATTCCTTCTGTAGCTTAGATGAGCCCCCTTCATCCTCATCTGCTCAAAATATCCCATAATCTTTGTGTTCTCATTGCAGTTCTATGAGTTTCATATTTGTCTCCCCTCCAACTCTAGCTGGATTGCAGAGTTAAATTGATCATATAAAATAAGAACTAAACAGAAGAAAAAGAAGAATGAGGAGAAGTAGGAGAAAACACACAATCTAGGCCCCATCCCAGACCTATTACTCTCCCAGAATCTTCAGGGGTGGAACCTGGAAATCTATAACTTCACAATTTAAGATCCTAGGCCTTTCTCATAGACATTTTTGGAAGCCACTAAATTCGATAAATTCAAGGTTCTTTTTTTCATTCTGAGATGTAAACTCAAAAATGTATCAACCTCTCTCCTGCTCCCATAAAATACAATGTCTTATATTTCTGGTTTACTGTTCATCAGCTGCCTAGAGAACTGTCTTGAGAATGATTTGAAGGCAGAACTATACAGCAGAAATAGAACATGAGCCACAAATGTGAGCCACATTTACAATTTTACATTTCCTAGTAGCCCTTTAAAAAAAAAAAAAGTTAAAAGAGCGGTGCCTGGCTCAGTCAGTTAAGTGTTTGCCTTCGGCTCCGGTCATGTTCCCAGGACCCTGGGACTGACCCCACATATCAGGCTCCCTGTTCAGGGAACTTGCTTCTCCTTCTGACTCTCCCCACTCTGGTGCTCTCTCTCTCATTCTCTCTAAAATAAATAAATAGACATTTTTTTAAAAAGTTAAAATGAACAGGTAAAATTAAGCTTAATAGCATATTTTATTGAACCCAATATATGCAAAATACTATCAATTCAACTTGCAATAGATGTAAAAATAATTGAGATATTTTACATTTTTTTCTTTTGTGAGGTCTTCATGATCTTGTTTGTATTTTACTTGTACAACATTCATCAATTTGGACCAGCCACATTTTAAATGCTCTGTAGCCACATGTAACCAACATTAATCCACATTAGTCAGAGCTGTTAAACCACATCAATAGGAGGTAGTGCGATCATCAATTAGCAGTGTCCATGATGAGCAGGGGTTTGAGGGGGCGAGGGAGGAGGCACATGTGCCTTACAGTTGTCATCACTGGGTAGTGAACACCAAATGACCTAATTTCTAGTTCTCTAGAGATCAGGCAAAAAGACAAAGGTCAGAGGGGACTCAGCCTAGGACTCATTCATAGGAGGGGGCAGAAATCCACACTAGTGGTTAGTGGTTAGAAACACTGCAATCGAGTGTAACAAATATTAAAATAAGTAAGACAAAGATTAAGCAAGGAGGGAGTAGAATAAGCCCAAGCACCAGCACTTGAGAATACAGGTTGTATTCTTTCTATGAAAATAAACTTCCTAACTCAGAGTCAGTATAATGGGCCTACCGAAGGGCTCCCAATTGATTTATAAGGAACATTCACAGTGTGGTCGAATATCCAGTAGGAGAGATAGTCAGTGCAGAACAAGTAGGGAGCAAAGGTGCATAGACCATGAAAATACTAATGTAATCAGGAATAATGAAAGATCATATTTAGGAGTTATCGTTTAAAAAAAGCACTTCACTATCCATTTTCATTTGTTCCTTATAACATGCGCAAGCAGGTGGTGTGCACATCCCCATTTCAGAGGGGAACTGAGGTTCAGAGAGCTATGTGTTTGCCTAAGTCTCATAGTCAGGGAGTAAATAGCATAGTTTCTCCACACGAAGCTCTCGGGTCCATATGGGAATTCAACCCTAGCCTCATTATCAGTGAACTCTGGCCAGCTACTCACCTGATGCAGCTATTAATACTGTTAATTCACTTTTCAAAGGCCTTTCCTCTTCTAATAGATTAAGACCCAGTTAGCTTTCTATCCACCCTCTCCCCTGTGTCTGCATCTGCGCCTCTGCTCTCTGTAATCATGTCTCCCTGGAAGGTGTAAATGCCTTTGCCTGGGGCAAGGATGCCTTTTCTACAGCACCACGTGGAGCTGACAGCCAGCTGGAAACTCGGGAGCAGCACTTTCCTCTGCCGGCTGAGTCCATATAACAACCTGCAAAGTCACTCAGGGAGGCATGGAAGGGTTTTGAACAGAAAAGTCATATGATGAAATGAGCCGGTGTATAAGGCAGAGAGGGACAGCTGAAGAGAAAAGAAGAACCAGAAATAAAAAGAGGAAGAAGGGAAGAACACTAAAAGTCCATATTGGCGGGGCGCCTGGGTGGCTCAGTGGGTTAAAGCCTCTGCCTTCAGCTCAGGTCATGATCTCAGGGTACTGGGATCAAGCCCCGCATCATCGGGCTCTCTGCTCAATGGGGAGCCTGCTTCCTCCTCTCTCCCTCTCTGCCTGCCTCTCTGCCTACTTGTGATCTCTGTCAAATAAATAAATAAAATCTTTAAAAAAAAAAAAAAAAAGTCCAGGGACGCCTGGGTGGCTCAGTTGGTTAAGCGGCTGCCTTCGGCTCAGGTCATGATCCCAGCGTCCTGGGATCGAGTCCCACATCGGGCTCCTTGCTCAGCAGTGAGCCTGCTTCTCCCTCTGCCTGCCACTCTGCCTGTGCTCGCTCCTGCTCTCTCTCTCTATCTGACAAAAAAAAAAAAAGTCCATATTGGCTCTTTTCTCATTCAGCTCTTAGCTTCTGTAACTTCCTCAGAGAGGCCCTACCTGTCCAGTCTTCCTAACGTAGCCTTCCCAACATTCTATCAGACCATTATTCTTTGATTTGTGCACACCATCTGTCACGCTTGGATGTCTTTGTTATGATCTGTCACTACCCCAGGTTGACTATAAAGTCCATGAATGCACAAACCTTACCTGTTGTAATCACTGTTCTACCTGCAGATATTGTAGCCACCCCTGGCCCATAGTAAACACTCAGTAACTATCATTTTAGTAAATGAATGAGAGGCAGAACTAAGTACTTAACATCATTTACAAGTTATATCACTGAATCATCACATTAATGCAAGGAATCAAGTCTTACATATGCATTTTACATGTTTTAATAATCTAAGCATGAGGTGATTAAGTGTTTATAATCTGCATACTGTAAATTCACTAGTGATGTCCTAATCCTCCTAATCCAAAACCCTCTTAAAGAAACCTTCCCTCATTCATTCTAGCCTTGTTTCAACACTGGGGACTGCTGACATTGGGTTCCCCCTAGAAAATCTCTTTAGGAGTCCATTCAGTCAGTCACTTAGCAAAGTTTGTTAAGCACTGACTATATGCCAATCACTTAATTATAAGAGCTGAGGGGGCAAAGTTTTGGCCAAGCAGAAATTGGGAAGGGGCCAAATACAACAATGCTGTTTTTCTCCCCACGATTTCTTTTCAACTTTCTCCACTTTCTCCACCAGTGGGTCCCGGTTTTTCCTCAGTCTCTCAAATGTGAGTATTCCCAAGGTCCAGCTGTAGGCTTCTTTGTGTGTACATTCCCACCTGAAATGGTGACTTAGGATTTCGTCTTTTGTAGTCACCAAATGCAAATGCCTTCTAAATCAATAATCTCCAATGCAAACCTTTCTCCTGAACTCCAAATCTGCATCTCTTTTCTATCAAAACATCCCATCATCACCTCTTTTCAATTCAGCAACCCACAAATGGAATCCTTCAGGTACCCTGTCCTACCAAACTAGCCTGAATTCCCAGCATCTATTCCCTCAGAGAGGTCACAAGGGAGAAACCAAAGAGACCCAATAATTTTTAGCTTCAATTAGGTTTATAATCAGCAAGACAACATCTGCTCCCTACCAGGGCTTGAACCCTGTCTTCTACCTCTCCAAATGCCATAACAACAACAACAACAGTAAATTTTCTATAGCTCAGCATAAGGAGGAGTGTCCTTAATGCACTGGGTCAGTCCAGTGGTCTAAAATGGCTAAAATAGAAAACTAGTAGTAAGAGAATTGGCCTCATAAGATGACATACAGATTGGGGACAGTGGACTAGAAATCAGGGCTGTAAGTTCAATGGACACATTCTCTGCTATACTGTAGGGTCAGCAAAGGGCCCAAGGTCTTAGGCTTCAGGATAGGAAGTGGGAACAGGGGCTCCTACAAGAATGTTAAACTCCTTGCAGTTAAATCATGATACACTACTTAAAGCCCCTATTACACTGATTCCACTTTAACCCCCATGCAGGGATGGCCTAGAGTCAACAGGGAAATTTTTTAAGCAAATAAATTTGTCTAGTACAAATTCAAAAGTGCTCCTGGAAGCTGAGTTGCAAAACAAATGGAAAATCCTTGGCCTAGCAGATTCAGGTTTAAGGAATGGACAGATTTTAGCATAAGAAAAATCCTTGCTAGTCAACTCAATCCCTTGATCACTGCTGGAAGAATTCCCTCTATTGCAGAAAAGGTAAACTGAGTCCTTTGAGGACCACTACTAATAAATAGTATTAAATAAATAGGACCACTGCTAATAAATAATAAATAAATAGCATCTGTATACACATTCTTTGAGAAAGAATGTCATGATTGATGAATGACTTCTGCTATGATAAGTGAGACACAAGGTAATAATAGGATTATCCCACATATTTGCCATCCCAAATGGTCAAGCAAGTTTTAGATTTATTCTACTAATCATAGCCAATAAACATCAACATTTTATTTTTGTACTACATAAAAATGTGAATTTAATTTCACCAAATACATTTTATTTGAATCAAGCAAAGGAACAGCTGCTAATATTCCATATTGCTCAGGACAAATCCATGGGTTCAGTTTCTGTGGGCTAGCTAACTTTGCTCTGTTGAGCAATTCCTGATTCCATCCCTTTAAAAAGTCATATAATTACTTATAAATATATTCTATTCAGTTATGTAAAAAACAAATCAAAATGAAATGCACTGTCAATATTATGATGTCAACACTCCCCAAGTAAATCTATAGATTCAATGCAATCCCAATCCAAAATCCAAAATAAAAGAAATTTATAATCTAAACTTCTATTCAATTTTAGAAATTGACAAGCTGACTTTAAAATTTGTACAAAAATGCAAAGAACAGGCCAAATAATTTTTTTTTAATGGAACAAAGTAAGGGAACTCACACTACCTGATTTCAGGAGTTATTATAAAGTTACCATAAACCAAAAAATGTGATACTGGTGAAAATACATATTTATAGATCAGTGGAACAAAATAGAGGGCCCATAGCAAATACGTTAAGGCAGTTCAATGAGAGGATAATCTTTTCAACAAATGCTGCACCAAAATAAACTTCAACCTTACTTTATACTACAAATATAAAAACAACTCAAAATGCATCATAGAGCTAAATGTAAGAACCAAAACAATAAAACTTTGAAGGAGGCAAACATTTCTTAAATCAGACACATGAATTTAATAAACTGGACTTCACCAAAATTAAAATTTTTTGATCTACAAAAACTTTAAATTTATTAAGAAAATTAAAAACCAGGTGCCTGGGCTGCTCAGTTGGTTTAGTGACTGCCTTCAGCTGAGGTCATGATCTTAGAGTCCCAGGATTGAGTCCCACCCACATCAGGCTCTCTGCTCAGCAGGTGGGTTTGCTTCTCCCTCTGACCTTCCCCCTCTCATGCTTGCTCTCTCTCATTCTCATTCTCTCTCTCTCTCTCTCAAATAAATAAAATCTTTAAAAAAAGAAAATTAAAAACCAAGCAAGTCCAAGACTAGGAGAAAAATATAAGCAAAACAGATACCTGATGAAGGACTACAAACATATATTAAGAACACAACTCAGTAATTATCTTTTTAAAGATTTCTTTATTTTAGAGAGGGGGAGAGAGAGAGAGCACTAGTGGGAGCAGCAGAGGGAGAGGGAGAGAGAATCTCAAGCAGACCCCGAGCTAGTGCAGAGCCTGACTTGGGGCTCAATCCCACCACACTGAAATCATGACCTGAGCTGAAAACAAGAGTTGACACTTAACTATGCCACCCAGGGAACCTACAACTCAGTAATAATTAATAAGGAAACCAATTATAACTGAGGCAAAATATCTGAACTATCACTTGACCAAAAAAGAAAGAAAGAAATACAGATACAAATAAGCCCACAAAAAGGTGCTGATCATTATTAGTAATTAAGGAAATGCAAATTAAGCCACAATGAGATATCACTATAATTCTTAAAATGGTTAAATAAAAAGACCACTATGCCAAGTGTTAATAAACACATAACTGAAACTTTCATATACCGCTAGTGGAAATGCATAATGGTAGAACCACTTCAAACAATTTGGCAATATCTTAAAAGTTAAATATCCACCTACTATACCATTCAGGCAACCCTCTCCTAGGTATATACTCAAAGGAAAATAAAACATATATACGTACAAAGACTTGTATGTGAATGTTCATAGCAGCTTTATTTGTAATAGCCCCAAACTAAAAACAACTCAAATGTCCATCAACAGGTCCACGGATAAACGAATCAGAAATCCATAATGTAATACTACTCAACTACAGAAATAAACAAACTGTTAAGAAACACAGCATGGTTGAATCTCAAAATAATTACACGGAATAAAAAAAATCAGACAAAAAAGACTATATACATGTTTGATTCCATTTATACGTAATTCTAAAAAATGCAAAAATAATCTATAGTAAAAGAAAGCAGATCAGTGGGTGCTGGGGAATATAGGGGAGAGAAGGGATTATAACGGAACATAAAGAAACTTTTGGGAGGTATGAATGTGTTCACACCATAATCACATTGATTATGGTGATGGTTCACAAGTGTAGACATACATGTAGACTCATCAAATTGAACACTTTTCATATGTGCAGTTTATTTTTATGGCACTGATATTGAACAAAGCATTTTTAAGGCATGAGAAAAGACTTGAAATTTAAATAAACTAAAATGTTTAAGAAATTATATTTGATCACTAAAGTACAGATGTCCTAAAATATATATACATATATTTCCTTTGCTCTACTTATATTTTCCAAAATTGTAATCTTTATTTTTAAGTGCTCTTATTTTTTTTCAAACATAACTTTATATTTGCTCCTTATAACAAAGTTAAACAACAAAGAAGTTTAAAAGGGAAAATCTACTCATTACCACTATCAAATCCCAAATCCAAATTAACTACCATTAACAATTTGGTGTGGGGCTTTCCAGGCCTTTTTCCATGAATAAACTGACAAGAATTAGTGTGTGTGTGTGTGTGTGTGTGTGTGTGCGCGCGCGCGCGCACGCACGCATGTTTGTGTGCATGTGTGTGAATTTGGGAGTGGGATTTGATGGTGGTAGTGGGTAATGGCCACTTTTCACTTCAACCTTCCCAGTTTCACAAAAGCTCTTCTTTTGGCCAACACTAACAGAGTCATACAGGGACGGGAACTGTGGGAAACAGTTCCCAGCTAAACCAAGCTTACCCAGCATAATCTGACACATATAATATAGTATATAGTGCTTTATTTCTTTATCCCCTTATTAACTGTATGTATTTAAGTTGATTCTATGTTTTTGCCGTGTTGTGTTAAAATTGCTACCAGGGCGCCTGGTTGGCTCAGCAGGAAGAACATGCAGCTGCTGATCTCAGGGTCCTGAGTTCCAGCCGCATGTTGGGTGTAGAGATTACTTACTTACTTACATACATATATACAAACATATATACATACATAAACCAACTTTAACAAAATAAAATAAAATTGCTACAATAAATGCTCTTGAGTATACATATCTTTGTACCAGTGGTTTTTGTAAGATGAATTCCTGGAAGTGAAATTCCTAGGTGAAAGGGTATGTGCACTGAAAGTATTTATAGGTAAGTCCAAATTGCCCTCCCAAATGATTGTGCCAATTTACACCCTCTTCTGCCTTGCTTCCTTGTCAATACTGGATATTACTTAGCAATACGGTAGAGGGAAACAGTATCTTGCTTCATTTTGCATTGCTTAGATTATTAAAAATGATTGAATCTTTCTATCTCATATGTCTAATGGGCTTATACTTCTTTGAATTGCTGCTTATATTCTCTGCTTTTTTTTTAATAGAACTGTCATTTTCTTGTTTTCTTGCTGTTCTCTATATTTTAAGCACATTTTACGTAAATATTTGCAAGTATTTTCACTCAGCCTGTGGTTTACTTTATAATTTAGCTTATAGTGTTTGGCTTTTGTTTTATTTTGTTTTGGATAGGGTCTCATCAATTTATTTTATAATAAAAAAATTCAATGTATGCTGAAGGACTAAGTCATTTCATTTAGCTGTGGCTCTGTAAGTAGGATTCCCCACGCCTAGAAAAAACACAGACGTATAGATTCTATTGGTGGCAGGTCAGAAGCAAAGCTGTTCTAAATGCAAAGAATTACACTTGACCCTTGAAAACACAGGGTTAGGGAAAGCAACCCCCTCATGCAGTCAAAAATCCACATATGACTTTGGATTCCCCAAACACTTAACTACTAATAGCCAACTGTTGACCTAAAGCCTTACCCATAACATAAACAGTTGATTAACATGTATTTTATATGTTATATGTATTATATATATATACTACATACTGTACCCTTATGGTAAAATAAGCTAGAAAAAAGAAAATGTTATTAAGAAAATGATAAGAAAAATACATTTATAGCACCATATATATGTGTTTATAAAAAAAAAGTGTATAGGGTCGCCTGGGTGGCTCAGTGGGTTAAAGCCTCTGCCTTCGGCTTGGGTCGTGATCCCAGGGTCCTGGGATCGGGCCCCGCATCGGGCTCTCTGCTCAGCGGGGAGCCTGCTTCCTCCTCTCTCTCTGCCTGGCTCTCTGCCTACTTGTGATCTCGATCTCTCTGTGTTAAATTAAAAAAAAAAAAGTGTATATAAGTGAATCTGCACAGTTCAAACCCTATTCAAACAATGTTATTCAAGGGTCAACTATAGGGGCACCTGGGTGGCTCAGTCATTAAGCACCTGCCTTCAGCTCAGGTCATGATCCTAGGGTCCTGGGATGGAGCCCCACATCGGGCTCTCTGCTTACCAGGAAGCCTGCTTCTCCTTCTCCCACTCTCCCTGCTTGTGTTCTCTCTCTCTCTCTCTCTCTCTCTCTGTCAAATAAATAGATAAATAATCTTTTTAAAAAAGAAAACAGATATTCTGTTCTATATAAAAAATATAGATATTCTGCTCTGAACAACCTAACTATAGTTTGGGGGAAATCCACAGAATTCTAATTCTGAGTACAGAAACTCTCTCTGAATATTTAACCAATATTCACATTGTCTCAGAACTCTGCTTGGAATTTCTCAGAGCCTATTCAACCATGGAATACTAAAAATGAAGCACCCCTGCTATAATCACCACCATCCCCTTTCTGCACTCATGGTGGACATTGCTAATTGATCACTCTTTTTTTCCAGAGCCCAGATGAGGTCCCAAAAGTGTTCTTTAGGAGTACCTGGCTGGTTCAGTCGGTAGAGCATGTAACTCTCGATCTTGGGGTTGAGAGTTCAAGCCCATGTTGGGTACAGAGATTACTTAAAAAGAAAATCTTAAATGAAATGGAATTAAATAAAATTTAAAAGGCTTTCTCTATGCAGCACTCCAGAAGGCTTCTTCTACCAATTGATCAGAACTGATGTTTATGACAAAACTTGTTTTGGCACTCTGGTTTCTGTCCAACCTTCTGTTTTTAGAAAAAGAAAAAAGGACCCAGGGTAGGGATGTGACATCCACAAAAAGCAAGCTAGTTGCAAAGCCAGAACTCAAAACCAGCTTTCTCCCAACTCCCAACTGAATGCTCCTCCCAACTCACTAATGCATCCTGCCTCTTCTGCCACCACCAGGGAAAGCCCTTCATGGAGCATCTGGGGAAGACCCTTTTACATAATAAGACATACAAACGGTTTGATCATAACATCTGTGTCAATAATATCCTGATAGGCTGGATTAAGAAGGGGACTGGTTGGGCAATCAATACTCCATTAAGGGGCACTGAAGAATAGTTGCAAATGTAAGAAAGTGGAGAACTTGTCTTAGCAAGGGATTCTATGGAATTGGATGAAATATCAAGTAAGTTGTTTGTGGTGGGACAGGGGCGCAAGGGTCCCCTCAAGGAGCAGTCTCACTACCAACAGATGGTTTCTTTTCTTTTTTTTTTTTTTTTTAAGATTTTATTTATTTATTTGACACACACAGAGAGAAATCACAAGCAGGCAGAGAGGCAGGCAGAGAAAGAGGGGGAAGCAGTCTCCCTGCTGAGCAGAGAACCTGATGTGGGACTCGATCCCAGGACCCTGAGATCATGACCTGAGCCGAAGGCAGAGGCTTAACCCACTGAGCCACCCAGGCGCCCCCAACAGATATTTTCTAAGCTGGTGGTCTGATTAACTTTTATTTTGCAGAGTGGAGCAATAACAAACACTGGGGACGATAAAGAAAAGAATAAAGACTGACAAAAGCTAGCTGCGTGCTCTGTACTTCCTTCAGGCATGTTCCTCTACAGTAATAGTGAACAAATCTCTGATTAGCAATCTAAGGGATCACAGTATTTTGGTTCTGCTCTGAGCACCAGATCATTGATCCTCAGAGTATAGTAATATGTCTCTAACCAGCTTTGTTCCCCATCCTCCCCCAACACCAACAACCCCTAACTCCACCCATCCTTCCATCTTACCTACTCTACAAAGGCTTCCCTAACTTCCACACTGCCAATGGTTACCAGTTTCTCCTTTTGAGTATCATCTGTATCTTAATCAGGCCTTGGAAATATACCACCTGCTATTAGCAAGTATTTCTCTATGGAAGGATGATCTGCTTCTCCACCAGGCACAAACTGTGCCTTTTCCCTTGTCTGTATGCCATATAGCACCTAGTTGATGCTGCCATTGCTCAAAAAGGATCTGGTGATGGAGCGCCTGGGTGGCTCAGTGGGTTAAAGCCTCTGCCTTTGGCTCAGGTTGTGATCCCAGAGTCCTGGGATCGAGCCCCACATCGGGCTCTCTGCTCCATGGGGATCCTGCTTCTTCCTCTCTCTCTCTGCCTACTTGTGATCTCTGCCTGTCAAATAAATAAATAAAAATCTTTTTAAAAAAATTTTTTTTAAGTATCTGGTGATTAAATGGCAAAAAAGAAAAACTCACATTCACTTCTGGACTTGACTTTCAGAGGGTCCATGGAGATCTTGGCAGCACACAGAGTTTTTTCTTCTCAAAGGCCTATCTGACTGGGTCCTGTGCCAGTCATGCAAGGATTCTGCTTATTCTGCTTGGAGAAGCATGATTTTGATTTGCCTAAACTGTTTCTTTTCTTCTTTCTTTCTTTTTTTGTAACTGACTCTTATTTTACCATAGTATTACACATATAGTAGCAATTTTTTTTTTAAGATTTTATTTGTCAGAGAGAGAGAGAGAAAGAACACAAGTAGGAGGAGCAGCAGGCAGAGGGAGAAGCAAGGTCCCCACTGACCAAGGACCCCAATGCAATGTGCGACTCAATCCCAGAACCCTGGGATCATGACCTGAGTTGCAGGCAGACCCTTAACCAAGCATCCCATTAGCAAATTGTTTCTATTTGCTTTCATGCCCAAGGCTAGCAACAATTTGTGGTGAGGCCCACAATGTAATTTATTTTATCCTCTATCATGCAGGCCAGAATTGGAGAGAAAGGTAGGGAAGCAAGAAAAGTGGAGCAAGAATAAGAGAAGGATGAGGATAATGTGAACTCTCTGATAAATGCAAATCTTTATCTAGAACACTGGTTCTTAACTTGAGGGAGAGTCCGTCCCCCAGGTAGGTGCCAGATACAGTACACCCAGTTAAACTGACAAATTCTAAAACTTATTCATTGGTTCTCTGAAATTAAAATTGAACTGAGCATCCTGTATTTTTATTTGCTAAATCAAGCAATCCTATCCCAGGGGACACGTGGCAATGTCTAGAGGCATTTTTCATTGTCATGACTTGGGGTTGGTTAAAAGACAAACTGAGATAAATATTAACATTTTTAAGGGCTTATTTGAGCAAAAATCTATTCAAATCGGCAGCAGCAAACTCTAAGTGGCCAGAAGCATTCCTGCAACAAGACTATTGCAGAGAATACATAGAGGCAGTGCAAGGATTGATTGGCTATACCTTGAGTGGTTTGGTTGCCTTAGTTGGGAAAACCCAGTTGGATGTTTGTGATTGGTTGTCCTTAGGGTTTGATTTCTTCACCTTGAGGCATTTATAGGTTTACGTTTTTGCTTAGGTCTGCTAAGGTTGTAGCAACACCTCGGTCTAATGGCCTCCTTGTTTAATCAGTTTAACCGGGCGCTACTGGCATCTAGTAAGTAGAGACCAGAGATGTTGCTAAAGATTCTATAAAACCCAGGACAACACCCTCCTCCCCAACTGCAAAGAATGATGTGGTGCAAAATGTCAACAGCACCACCTGGATGGTGCTTGGATAATTTTTTATCTCTAAAAAATACCTAGTATGGCTAATATGGCACAGTAGGAAAACAGTACACATGTGTATGTATAAGCATATATACTTTTTTCCCCACAGAAAAACTATTTGCAAAGTTGCTTTCTTTTCAATCCACAAGCTAGGATAATATAGAGCTTCATAATGGTAATTTCTCCCTGGAGAGATATGACAAAATTCAGTTCACATTTGGGGGAAAAATACTCAGAAATAATAAGTGATTTTCCAGGGTCCCACAGAGCCCAAGGAAAAATAGAATTAAAACTCAAAACTGCTCAACACATTGTTCATTGAAATAGACCCAGCCTATCTGCACCTCTCCTCCGCTCTCACGTTACTCAGAATAGGGCAATTGCAAAGGGTCTTAGTTTTCAAGAAGAGATCAAAAGTTTTCACGACTGATTAGCATCCAGAAAGCAATAGCCTCCCTTAACCTTGAGATGCAAATAGCCGAAGATTGTCAAGGGATCTGAAGGGCTGGAGGATTTGATGGAAGATCAAATTCCCAACATTTCCAGGGCAATTAGTTTCACATGCAAAGTCACAGGAAGGTCCTGCCTACTCTCCAGGAGCGGTAAAGCTGTAATAAGACTCCGAGCTTCACAAACTTGGACTAATTGGCCCGCATCCAGCCGGCAGAGTTCATTATTGTTATCCCCATCTCCTAGAACACGAAAGGTGGGTAGAAATCTTTCTACTCCACCACCACTAGGCACGGGCTTCTTTAATATTTCCCACTTCGGATCACCAGGCATAAACTCTGGGTACTGGGGCTGCTTAGCTAATTATTCACACTCGAGGAAAGGAAAGGCCTGAAATTAAGTCAAATTTCTTTGCAGATGCCTCTTAAAATGCCACTGGAAGGTGAGTCCTGGCCACAAAAAGGTTTAAAACTGTTCAACATTTTTTTCTGATAGTTAAGGAAACCAGGGAGGAAGTTGTTGTCAATTACAGCCAGGACTTTGGAGCATGAGCTAAACTGATTTTGAAAGATCTGATTACTGAACTGCTTCCCTCACCCTGGCCGCCAGGGCTGGAGCCACGGCTGACTTCCCCGGACGTGCTGTGGCAGTCGAGATCCAGCCAGGTGGCCACATCCATGTGGTGACTCAAATGCAGCCTGTTGTCACGATGGATTTTCTGCTCACAGATGTACAGTTATGCCTGCATGTCTTTTTGTCATCGACTTGGCTCTCTCAAGGGCAACATGTCAGCTTCCTCCAGGGCCATTTAATGGCTGGGGAATCTTCCACTGGGCGACCCTGCCTGACTGACAAGGTATATGACAACCCCAGATTCTCTAGGGCTTTCACCTCGATGTTTCTCTGCCTCTGGTACTACCGATGAGGCTTCACCTTATGCAAGCTGGCAGCCGCTTTCTCAAATCAGCCGAAGGATATGGGTGGCAAAGATGTGCCTAGGGAGAATGTGGCCAGCCGAAGACACTGGCGCCGTCCTTGAAGGCAAGACTGACTCCCGACTGAACATCTTGGCATTGGCTTCCTTACCCTATTGGCTTTCCACTAACCTTTCATGCAAAGGTAGGGTTGGTAACAGGAGGCCTGGTCCTGCAAAGGTTTCTGCCCCCTTTACCTCTCAAGGGTGCTTCTAACAGTAAGCTGTTGTGATTAGGAACAGGGTTCCGCATTTTACTAGCTTCGTAATCTTACACAAGTTATTTTTTAACTACACTTTTCTCATCTATAAATGTAGGATAATGATACTGAGACTGCAAAGGGTTGTAGGAAGCAATAAACGAACCATTGGCACATGGTAAGGGCTCAATAAATATGACCTTCTTTGTTGGTCGTGGCGGACATGGTGGTGGTAGTTTGGGCTTCCCCTGTGACTCAAAGGCATGGGCAACTTCAAGCCTTCAGGCCCACTCTATAACACCCACAAAAGTGAAAGAAAAGCAAAAAGAAAAGAAAGAATGAATCATAAAGGGGGAGAAAAAAACTCCAAGTCGCTGCATTTTCTTTTTTGCTTGTTGCGTTCTAAAACCTCTTTCCAGCCCCAACCTCTCTCAGTGTCCTCCTCCTGCCCTATTTTTACCAGAATCGCTGCCACCCACTGACCTTTACTCAGACAGCCTCTCACGTGCACGCTGGCACTGTTAAAACCCTGCTGCCCAGGACATCAAAGTTCTCACTCTCTCCGACGCTCTAGTCTCCACCATTATTACAGCATACCCACCGGAGTAGCTTGCACGCTGGCAAATCTCACTGCTGCCTTCGAGGGGTGACCTGAGGGGTGCTAGGAGACCATGACTGCCCGAGAGCCTCCCCACCCTGGTCTGTCGTGGAGCTTTCCTTTTGTCCTCACTGCTCTAAAATGTCCAACGTGAAACTTCCGGTGCTGCAACATCAGGCCACGGACTGCTAGAGAGATGTTCATTTATTACATGAGAGGGAAGCCGTGTCCCTTACTAGGTACTCACAAGAACTGAGCAGATGAGTGCACTGAAGAGAGAGCTGGGTGAGAGCTGGGCCACAGGATGAGGAAGTTTTGATGGGATCTTAGGGAGAAAACATTTTCCTGCAAGAAAAGCAGGCGGCTCTGGGGACCGTAATTGCCAGGGGGAAGAATAAGGCCTTGATATCCAGGAACTTAAAAGGTAAAGATGCCCAAGATGATAGGCAGAGATAGAGGAAAGGTCACCTTCTCCCACTTCACTTTTAGTAGCTGCGTCCTGTCTCCCTGAACCAGAATGCTGTCTGGCTGGGTATGCATATTCATGGCCCCACGCTGCTGCAGACAGAAAGGCATGAATATCTTAAATCCACTTTTCTGATTCTGTCCTGAGTATGGAAACTTGCGCAATCACACTGTGGAAGGCAGGAAGTTTGCTTTGCAGGGAGAGATTTGAGCTTTGAGAGCAATGAACTTTTTCACCTGCAGGGTTTGTTGGGTAACTGATATAAAAAAAAGGGGGGGGGGACAGGGGAAGGGTGCTCCATGTGGGGCTTTCATCATGTCCCTGTGGTGGATCACTTTATGTGGGAAAAGGACCTAAGGGTAGAAAGAGCAATAATAATAAATGGAGACCAGAACAGCACAGAGTTCAAAAGTGTCTCAATTTATAAAGTTACTTGGGGTTACCTGAAGCACCTGAAGTATCAAAGGCAATTTTTGTTGATTTGCATAGATGCCATTAACATTTGGCATCTAACTCTTCCATGCCTACACACCTAAAAATAAATATAAAAAAATAAAACTTTAAAGTGGAAAACAAAATAAAAACCCAGGTAGATGTATTAGGATAACAACTCTCCCCACAAAATCTCAGTGATTTGACAGAAAATGGTTTATTTCTCATTCCCATCACAGTCCAATGTGGGATGCACTCTCTCAGGTACCCAGATCCTTCCAGTGGACTCTCCCTTTGGAGTGGGTAAGGAAGGGAGGAGAGAACACAAAGAAGGCTTCCTTGTACTTACCCAGCTCAGCCCAGAGGCAACTCCTATTATTTCAGCTTATATCACATTTGTGGGAACCAATCATATGCCCCAGACTTAACGCAAGGGGCTGGAGAAACAGTCTAGAATGTGCCCAGGCAGAAGAGAACATGCACTGGTTAGCACTTACCATAGCAAGGGACACTAATTTCAGCATCTAGTGAGCTTAACATTTGGTTTTCCCTTCATTAACACAATATATAGTGCAGGTATGACTGGGCTGAGCAAGACTCAAATTTGCAGTAGCTGGATCAGAGAAACAAATCATCTCTCCCTAGATTGGCACATCTTTGGCAGGTTTGCTGTCACTTCCTATTTCCTGACCATGGCAGACGTGGCTAATTAATCATGACATTCCTTCCCTATAACTCCAGTCACAGCCACACAACATTTCTCCGTTTAGAACTGCAGACGTTCAAGACCAAGGGATCAGAGCTGACATACAAAACAAAACCTATTTTCATCCCTGATTCTTTCCACCCCTCACATTTTATAAACAAGGAAACCGAAATTGGGGAACATTAGAATGACTTCATTTATCCATTGACAGAGTTATATTTTGTCCCTAGTATATACTAGACGTTATGCTACGTGTAGACAATATTCCTTCAAACAAGATGGAGGCCTGCCTTCAGGAAATTACAGGAGAGTAAGTCAGGTGAGAAGATGTGTAATTATAATACAGTATATGACAAGTGCCATGAAGCAGGTAAGGGCAGGATGCTATGGGAGGACACGGCAGTGACAACTAACCTACTCTTGATGAGGTTTAGGGGAATCTTGCCGGAGGAAGAGCCATCTATGCTAGTCATGAAAAATGAACAGATTTTAGCCAAGCAAAGAGTGAAGCTGAAGGATAAGAACCAGCCTGTGCAAAGACCAAAAGGTAAAAATGAAGATGGCATATATAGAAAACTGAAATTTATCCTGACTGGAGTCGAAGGTGCAGAGAGATGGAATTAAGGGTCTACAGCCATACCACCCTAAACGCGCCCGATCTCGTCTGATCTCGGAAGCTAAGCAGGGTCGGGCCTGGTTAGTACTTGGATGGGAGATGGAATTAAGGGTGTATCAATTGGTCATTGCTGTGTAACAAATCACCCCAAATCTCAATGACTTAACATAATAATAGCATTATGATTGCTCGTGAGTCTGTGGGTCAACTGAGCAGCTTTTCTAGTCTGAGGTAGGCTTATTTGGCTAATGTCTAGGCATTAGCTAGCTGTGTAGCCTGGTTTCTGATAGCCCTGGCTGTCACAGCTGGGCTCTCCTCCAAGCAGTCTCTCATCTCCCAGCAGGCTAGCCTGGCCTTGTCCACATGGCAGTGGCAGGGTTCCACAAGAAAAAGCAGAAGCACTCCATGCCCCTGATGCCCAGGCTCAGAATTGACTCAGTACCACTTCCAGTCCATTTGGCAAGCCAAAATGAGTCATAAGGACAGGCCAGATTCAAGAGGTGAGGAATCACACTCTACCTCTTAATGGGAGAAGCTATAGAGTCTTTTGGCAAAGCACATGGATATAGGGAGAAAGAATTTAGGCCACTTCTTAAAATCAACCCAGCACAGAGGGAGAACAGTTGCAAACAATAAACCTGCAAAGAACATAAAAAGAGTTGTTCAAATTCAGTTGCTTAGAGAGACAACAGAGAGCCCCAGAGGAGTGATATGTTCAGATACAAACTCTAGAAAAGGCTTGCTTTAATCCAAAACATAGTTGATGAAGGACTAGATCATGGCAGGAGAGATGCACTGCATAGTGGTTAGATTCAAAGAGATAACTACAGATACTGTTTTGGGGGTTAAAAGAGAAGTATCTAAGGTTACATAGCTGGTGAGTGGCAAAGGTAAAATTAAAGCCAGGTCTTCTACATCCCAGTCTGATGCTAGTGCCCTTCTTCCCCTGAGTACAATACTCCAAGTTCAGAAAATTTTCCATCACTCCCCTACCAGGTAGTGATTCCTCGGCTTCTTTCTGAATCCATCTCCAGAACACAGACATATCAAGGCCATTCTAAGAAGTAAACCTCATTGAAATGTGAAGCCCTGCTTATCATGCTAACTGTCAGTAACAGAAAGCCTTTGGAGATAGGGAAATATCAATAGACCCTAATAACTAGCCTGTCTACCAGGTGTGGCTTAGAGAATTATTAACCATCCTTAGATAAATAAATCCAGGCTGTTGCTTATCCAGAAGTATGCTTCTCAGAATTGCTTATGTGAGAAGCATCTCAGGGGCATATCAACACCTGCCATGTACACCTACCCTTTGGACTTTCAATGTAGGGCTCATATATGAAACCAGTTCGTTTCCTCTGCCCACACCTTCTTAATCCTCTGGCATGTCTCTCCCAGCCAGCAGTCCGCAGGCTTCGGTTTAATGTCAACTGCACTAGTGAACGACTTCCCCAGAGCTCCTCACCGTGAATCCCATGTTTGCCAAATAAATATTGCCTATATTTTGTCTAATCATTGCAAACATACCCTCCAAATTTGATGTAAGTCTATCTGATTGATTATACAGGTCACAGAGATAACAGAAACTACCCTCTATTTATAATGGATACTTGCCCCTCTGCTTGGACTGTACGCTGCACTTTTCTGCCAAGAGGCTCAAAACATTTTGTGAATGTTGTTTCATTTCATAGTACACTACTGGAATTAGGTTCAAGTCAGCTGTCATTACTCCTTATCAGCCCCCAGGTCCAGTGTGATGGCTGATTGCAGCCAACATGGCCTCAATACTCCTGCCCATCCTTCCCACTGCACACCCTTTTGCAGCAACTCCCACCAAAACATGGAGTCTCTGTCCCCAACTCTTGAATCTGGTTTGGCTTCAGCATTTGCCTGAACCAACAGAAGATGGCATATGCGACAGTGGGCAACTCAACAGGCCTTGCAGCTTCCGGTGTGGCTCTCCTGGAGCTGCTGCCATGTTAATTAATGAAAGCCTGCCAGATAGTCTGCCACGCTCACTTGCTAGGCGATTAAACAACAGTGTGTGTACTGAGTCCCTAGCACATCTGAGGTGTGATAGTAGATGTGAGTTTCTCACCTGATTTTCTATAGGGATCAGTTTCTATCCAGGTAAGATTTGAATTAAATTAGTAATTTTTACACCTTTCTTTTTTAAGAGTAGGAGAATAGTTTTTCCCTCTTCCTTGCTCAGAAATGTACTAAGGACCTGGTGTGATGATGGCCAGTTGGTATGTCAAATATGATTACCATCTGAAGGACAGCAGCAGGGCTCTTCAAAAACCCTTTGCCCCTTACTGAGAGAAAGGGTTCACTTTGTAATATGTTCTCAAGCAATGAGCACAAAGAGTACTTTGAGTTCTGAATACTAAGTATAGTTCAAAAATCCAACTCATTGGAAGCAGAAAGGAAAATCACAGGCTTTACAACAAAGTCACTCTTCAGGTTCTCAGAATCACTTGAAAAGACCAATTTTACTGTTTGTCTGCCAAACCTGAGTTTTTTTTGTCCTATGGCTGCTAACCATGTAGGTCTCCACGGGTCACAAAGGCCTCAGAAACAGAAAGACTGGGCTGCTGCGGCAGGAAAAACCAGTCAAACTGGTGGAGGGCAGTGCAGCAGGTGGCAACTTGCTCCTTCCTTGGAGTCCTTTGAGGTTTACAAGGAGAAAGGGGTGGTAGGTGGATGAGGGCAGTGGAGAGGGTGGTCTGATAGTTTCTTGCCAAGACTGTGCGTGTGAGGGTAGCAGCAGAGCTGATAACAGTCTAAAACCTGGAAAGCTGCTAAGAGAAAAAGATAGAGCGCCTGCTAAAACATCCTGACCACCATTAGGAAATACTATAATAAAACCAGGGTCAGAAGTCTTCAAAAGCGCCCACCCAGTGTTCTGATGCATGCTGTTCCCGGTACATAGGGTACTGTGGGCACTAGGGACCGAGAGTAGAGAAGGAGGGAAGTGAGAAGATCAAGAAACTCCCACAATGAGGTGTTTGTTGGGGCCGTAGGGCGGGGAAGGCTACCCATATGCCAGTTTTCTTTGGCATGTGAGTTGATGCTTGCCAATATTTGCAATGAATTGAAGTCTGTATGCAAGTTATTTTAATGAGGAGAAACTGTGACTCAATACTCCATTTCTCAGCAATGTCATATGTTTTTATTTTTCTAAACCGCACAAAATCCACCTTCCTGCCCTATGCTATGAGGTCAGTGAGAAGACTGGCATCTGTCATTTTTGTGGCTTCCTCTCTCTGTCTTGGTCTGCATCAAAATATGGGGAAAAGAGAGGTAAGAGCTCGGGTTTAAGCCCCAGCAGGCACTCTTATCACCACTGAGCCCTCTAACGTATGCGGGCAGTTGAGAGCTGCTCCTTCTGTTGTTTGGTGCTAGCTGCTCCCCTGTTCTTCATTCTTCCTCTCCCTAGGTCCCCAGGCCACAGGGGCTGAGACACTCTTCCCCAGAGCACAGCAGCCCCACACTCACCTGCTGGCCCACAGCCTGCAATTTTTGAAGGGCTTTTTTACAAGAGGCACTCTGGAATTCAGATGCTCTATACAGAAGTTTACAAACCCTATCCCTCTCGATCTACAGGACAGAACTTGAGCACAGCCCTCTCTCTCTCGGCCGGAGAAGGAAAAAGGTCGTCAGCACCTTTGGATCAGGGAACCCAACATTCAAGGCTGCCTGTCCTTCCTCAGATGTGAATGGAAAATTGAGCCACTCATTCTTTGCCTCTGAGTTTACAACAGTGAATAAAATAAAGCATAAGTTAAGTAATTATTAATGACAACTTGCCTGATGCCAAACCGGGGTAATTTCTCTATCCTCCCACTTTGGGTAAATAATAGAAAACCTTTGCTGATAAGTATAGAAATGCAGAGGTGCTTACACAACTTGTTTATGTTTTCTTTTTTTTTTTTAAGATTTTATTTTATTTATTTGACAGAGAGAGAGAGAGAGATCACAAGTAGGCAGAGAAGCAGGCAGAGAGTTGGGGGGAAAGCAGGCTCCCCGCTGAGCAGAGAGCCCGATATGGGGCTCCATCCCAGGACTCTGAGATCACGACCTGAACCGAAGGCGGAGAACTACCCCACTGAGCCACCGAGGTGCCCCATGTTTATGTTTTTTTTGTCCAAGCTAGTATGGTCTCTAAGACAGTAAATTCCCTGGAAGTCATCAACAAACATTTACTTTTCAATATAATTACACTATGATGCACAACTAGGCAGTTATTTATGATGAGCCCTTCTAATAATAACTATCATCATCATTATTGTCAGATATTACCAATATTGGGAGAGTTTATCTTGTGATAAACACTACACCAAGAGCCATACATGCATTAACTCATTTTATCCTTGGAACAAACCTTAGAAGTAGGCATTATTATCCCCATTTTTCAGCAGTGAAAATTAAACTTCAGGAAGATTACATTGCCCATGATCACTAGCTAATACATGTAAGAACTGAGGTCAAGGACACATGGTCTGACTTGAGAGCCCAAGCTTTGAACTTGAAAGATATGCAGTCTTCCTACCACATATAGGATATATCCAAGAGTGACTCATGAAGCTCCTGCCCACCTTTCCAGACAAGTACAGCCACACATCACATTTCAGATCCAGTAAAGAACACATAACTCCCTGAATACACCCTGCTGCTTTGCACACTGAAGCCTTAGTTCATATGAGTCCCTTTGCTAGGATCACTTGCTTCCCACCCCTTTTGATCACTCATCTCACAAAAAATCAGTTGAGACACAAGGTCCCTAGAAAATCTTCCCCAATCCTTTCCCGAGGCTGTTTGTATACTCACTCTGTTGTCCCCTAGCACCCTAGGCATTCTTCTGTCACTGTCCTTCCCACACTGTACTGTAGTATTTTATTTCCTGTTTATCTGTCCTACTAGACTTTAAAACCCTTTAAAAAAACAGAAGATATATATATTCATATACACACATCCATACATATACACATATATCCTGTTACTTATTATATATAACATATTATATACCCTATTATATATAAAATGTTTACCTATATTTTATTTATTTATACTTTATACCTATTTTTAATCTCCAACTTAATATATTCTCTATTCTGTATCAGATAGTCAATAAACATTTGCTGAGTTCCACTACCAACAGTGTTCAGTGAGTTTCCAATGCTTATCTAAAAGTATTACCCACAGCTTTAGAACAATAGGTAAAAAATGATAACCTTTTAATTCAACCAATATTTATCACAAAATCACAAAAAGAACATCAAGGGACCTTGGAGAAAATTTAGTTCCAAATGGTATATATATGGAAGACTCTGAAGGGGGGGGGGGGGGGGGGGGGGGAGGAACTGAGTTCAAGTCCCTCTTAACTACTTCCCAGCTTAGGCAAAATTGCAACCTCTTTACATTTGGTTGGCTTATCTCTGGAATAGTGTTAAACATATCTTATCAGGCACAAATGCTTGGTGAGAGGATCAATTGAAATAATATTTATGGATATATTTTGCTTACTAAAAACATCATATAAGCAAATGTTTTTGTGTTGTTTTGCCTTTCACAGAACCTGGGGCATAGTAAATGTTCAATAATTGCCATTAAAATGACTTAATACTTAAACCCTTCATTTCCTGGTTGAGATATCAGAAATCAGATTAAGTAACTTGCCTAAGATTCTCCCTAGACTGCAAGCTCACTGACCACAAACATTTTTTTTGTTTTTTTGTTTTTTTATCCCCAGCATCTATCCCAGTGCCTGGCCTATGGTAGGTGCTCCTGGCGCATGGAGGTGCCCCTCCCTTCCAACATTCACGGAAGGGAGGAAGGGAGGAATATCGTACAACTGGGAGTGACTGAAAGCTCCAGGGTGGCTGATTCTCTAGTCACAGGTTTTTCCATTTGATCATGGCACTGGGTGATGTAGGTCAGTGGTTTTCAAAATGTGGTCTTGAGAATCAGCAACATCAGCATCACTTGGGAACTTCTGAGAAATGCAAATTCTCAGGCTCCATCTCAGACTTGCTGATTCAGAAACTCTGGGGGTGGGGCCCAGCAATCTGGGTTTGAACAAGACCTCCAGGTGGTTCTGATGCTTGCCAAAGTTTGACAACCATTGCTGGAGGAGAAACTCGTCATTATCTGCCTATGTTTGAGAATAAGTGGACAGAAAAAGGTGAATTTATTTATAGCTTTTAAATAATTTATTCTAGAAACCTAGATGCACAGTACTTTCATTGTCATTTCCTACTAACTTGACACACTTATGATACAAGGGGGAAACATTTCTGGAAAGATTACATCAATAATGCAATACATTTTTGGTTAAAAATAACATTTACTGAATTGTTTTCTAAGTATAGAAGACTACATAATCGTTGTTAATAATAAGGATAAAACTGAAAATCATAGTGACACTTACATAGAGCTTACTGTATATGAGGCACTATTCTAAACACTTTTCCTATCTTAACTAGCTTATTACTCAAAATAATCCCATGAGACAGGTATAGTTTTTATCATCCCCATTTTATTTTTATTTTTTTAAAGAATTATTTATTTATTTATTAGACAGAGCGAGAAATTACAAGTAGGCAGAGAAGCAGACAGAGAGAGACTGGGAAGCAGGCTCCCTGCTGAGCAGAAAGCCTGATGCTCCCTTGATCCCAGGACCCTGAGACCATGACCTGAGCCGAAGGCAGAGGCTTAACCCACTGAGCCACCAAGGTGCCCTATCATCCCCATTTTATAGAGAGGTAGAGGTTATACAACTTGCCAAAGGTCAAATGGCCTGGTAGATCCAGGATTTGTGTTCATGTAGACCAGCTCCAGGGTCCATGAGATTAACCACTATGCTATATTATATATAAATGACCCTAATTGAGAGATATATATACACACACACACATCTGGGCATACATACATGTATATATACTCTATTGATAAATATATTTATTTATAATTAATTCATTTATATGTAAATAATTATAACATAGTTTTTACATTTTTAACATAGTTTTTGTATTTTTTATATATGTATTATGATTTAAAAAATAAAATCAGGTCACATGCGGGTATAACTAGTTCCTTTCATAATAATTATAAATATAATAGTATCACAATTCTAAAACAATTGTAATGCTGTACTTAATTCTCTTCAACTTTAATTCTCTAGTGGCAGACAAAAAAAATCATAGCCAATGTTTTGGATGATACATAACATGGTAATGAACATCTCTGAACTTAAAATGTAATGATTATATGTTCATTATTTTATCTCTGCATAACTCTCCAATGTAGGCTCACACAAATAATGAAACGTAACTCTCTCCCAGTAGGACATCTAGTCCATAGATGTTCTTTTTTTTTTTTTTAAGGTTTTATTTATTTATTTGGCAGACGGAGATCACACAAGTAGGCAGAGAGGCAGGCAGAGAGAGGGGAGGGGAGAAGCAGGCTCCCTGCCAAGCAAAGAGCCCAATGCGGAACTCGATCCCAGGACCCTGAGTTCATGACCTGAGCCGAAGGCAGCAGCTTAACCCACTGAGCCACCCAGGCGTCCCCATAGATGTTCTTTTTAAAGATTTTATTTATTTGTTTGACAGACAGAGATCATAAGTAGGCAGAGAGGAAGGCAGAGAGAGAGAGGAGGAAGCAGGCTTCCTGCTGAGCAGAGAGCCCGATGTGGGACTCGATCCCAGGACTCTGAGATCATGACCTGAGCCGAAGGCAGAGGCTTAACCCACTGAACCACCCAGGTACCCCTAGTCCATAGATGTTCTTACTTTAAAACTTTATAACAGCAAAACTGAATTATACCCCACAGCCCAGCAGCTAGACTATCGGATAATTATACAGGTCATTTAAAAATACTATGAATGACAATTTCTTTATCTTGATGTTAAGGAAACCACAGGTACTATGTCATCAGAGATTCAGAGAGGCAGCAATGGAAGAACTGAAGAGCAGTCAAAGGTCAAAATATCTGTGAAGGAAAATAAAAGCTCTCCTTACATGTAGATTCATGCCATGGGTGAGACAGTATCTAGAACACAGCAAATGTTTTGTAGGTGAATGAATATTAAGGCCTGGTAAACAGATGAAAACATGTAGGAAACTAGAGACTGGGAAAACACAGGCCCTCTTTCCTGACTTCTCTGAAAAAACCATTTACTCCATTGCGGCAGAAAACTTGACGATGATCACACACCAGCACTACAGAGAAACACAAAAGGCAAAGCACATCGTTTCCATACAACCATTCCTGGTACGGACTTCTGGGGCTCAGCATGTTTAGGTCTGGCCTGAGGTCTCGCAAAGCCAATCTCCCAAGGAACTCAATGGAAACCAAAATATGTAAGCCAAGTTGGACGTGCCCAGGATGTCTGCTGCAAATAATAGGATCTCTGTGTCCACACTTACTACAGCAGGAAGGAGACGCATGACTTTAATAAGATGTAACATGATTCTCCAGACATAACCAGAGGGTCAGTGCTGGGAAATGTTTAGGGAGGAGACAGGTTGATAGTGCCAAAAGTTTCAGGAAACTCCCCTTTTTTGTGGGTGGGGGTGAGGAAGGAATCTGGATAAGGAAACACCCAGCAATCTCAAAGTCAAAATGACACCGTGGTACAGGAGTAGGGCTTATATTAAGAATAGATATTATACGGGGCACCTGGGTGGCTCACTGGGTTAAAGCCTCTGTCTTAGGCTCAGGTCATGATCTTGGGGTCCTGGGATCAAGCCCCGCATCGGGCTCTCTGCTCAGCGGTGAGCCTGCTTCCTCCTCTCTCTGCCTGCCTCTCTGCCTACTTGTGATCTGTCTGTCAAATAAATAAATAAAATTTTTTTAAAAAAGAATAGATATTATACATGAGGATGCCTGGGTCATTCAGACATTAAGCATCTGCCTTTGGCTCAGGTCAGGATCTCAGGGTGCTCCCTGCTCAGCAGGGAGTCTGCTCCTCCCTCTCCCCCTTCCCCTCTCCAATTCGTTATCATTCTCTCTCTTTAATAAATGAACAAAATCCTTAATAAGAAAAAGAGTAGATATTATACATGAAATTGTAGGGGGAAAAAAGTTAAAGGAAATATTGTTAAAGGAAATACATATTGCCAGAAAGAAGCAAGCTGATCATTTCAGGGTCAGAACCTAAGGTGACTTTTTTCCTTATAATTATGTCATTCACCTTCCTGCCAGGGAAGAGTTGGTATTGCAGAGAGATGAGTTCTTCCAGTATAACTTATCCTCTTGGATCACGTAACTTAATTAATTAACTTATTAATTAATTAATTTATTTCTCTCTTCCTTTATTTATTTATTTATCTGATTGTGCAACTTTAAAGGCATAATGTTGATGTAAATGTTTGAGAATCCTTAAACGCTGAAGCTGGAAGGACTTTTGTGTTAACAAATCTCATTCTAATATGTCTCAGATGAGAAAATTAAGTCCTAAAGGGATGAAGCAATTTCTCCAGAATGGCAGAGCAAGCGGACTCCCTGGTGGTCTAGTGGCTAGGATTCGGCGCTTTCAGAATGGCAGAGCAAGTCCATAGCAGAGCCAGGGGAGGCTGATCCCCACAATCCTGATTCCCACTCCTACACCACAATGGCCACAATCCCATGTCTGTGGTCTTAGATTAATGATAGCACCTCCTTCAGACCACTGGCCAACAAATATCATTTTACCCAAATGCTGCTTAATTCCTTTGCATTCTTTTATTCAGTACCTACTATGAATACTTTCTACATATCAATGTTCTAAAGGCAGGTGAGACATTAGCAAGATAGGTCAAGCATTCCCAGAGTAGGGAAAGAAACAGACAAGAAGCAACTAAACATACAAAGAAGATAATTTCAAGTTGTAATAAATGTTATGAAGATGATACAATAGATTAATGTGGTAAAGGGTGTCTAGGATTGGAAGAGGCTGCATGAGAGAGAGTGGTCAGGAAAGGCTTCTCTGAGCAGGTGGCATTTACTGTAAAACTTGAAATTCGAGTAGGAGTTAGTCAACTAAAGATCTGGATGAACAGCATTTCAAGCAGAGAAGGAAATAGGTGTAAAATGCCTGAGGCAGGGGTTCCAGTTCCAGGTAAGATGGGGTAAGAACATTCCATCCTCTCTCACCCTCCCACTCGACACTGCTAGGAAGCATGGTGTTTTCTTATTTCAAACAGAAGGCAAACTGAAGAAGACCAAAAGATGAGGTACGACCAAGCCAGCAGGGAATTTCCTTCTCTTTTTTTCTGGTGTCCCAACCTGATTTCAGGAAATTTTGATATCTGGAGCTGGTTACTGGGCAGAGAAAAAGAGAAGTCCAGAAGAAGCCCTCTAGCTCTGGCCTCAGGAGAGAAAAGGGGGAACTCCTAAGGTGAAAGGAGAATGGAAAAATTGCCTGGAGTTCTTCTCTTCTCTGCCCTCTCCTGCACCAGCCCTGAGGTAATCCCATGGTGGCAATAGCAAAAACAATAGTGACAATAAACGCAGCCAGAGCCTATAGAGGTCTAATATTCTGAGGAGGGGAGACTTCCTCTCTGATCAGAGAGGCTGTGGTCCCAAGGAGATGGGGAGAACACCTATTGTTTCCTTTCTCTCTCACTGTCCTCCCACTACAGTGGCTCCTGACAAGGGTGCAGGTACAAGAAGTCCAACGCTGACTGTTGTATCTAAAGGCCTGAAGACCGAACCAGGAGGCACCAGGGACCCAGAAAGGACTGGAGATCATGGAAAGGGAGGGGCCAGAAAGAACTGTCCTTTCATTAAAAAAAAAACAAAAAACGCAAATGACTCAAACATATAAAAAAAATGTTCCGCCTTACTGACAGTGAGAGAATGTGAATTAAAACAATGCTGAGAGATATCATTTCTCACCTATCTTTTGCAACCTATTTGGCAAAAAAAAAAAAAAATCCAAAAGATTGACAACGTATTCTGTATTGATACCTTGCGGAAAGAGATCCTTTCATTCCTTGATAATGGGAAAGCAAAATGGTGCAGCCTGTATAGAGGAGAATTAGCAATATCTCAAAGATTTTCATTTTCTTATTGGCCCAGATATCCCACTTTCAAGTATCTGTCCCCAATAACATTTTTTAAAAGATTTTATTTATTTATTTGATAGACAGAGATCACAAGTAGGCAGAGAGGCAGAGAGAGGAGGAAACAGGCTGTCCGCAGAGCAGAGAGCCCGATGCGGGGCTCGATCCCATGACCCTGGGATCATGACCTGAGCCAAAGGCAGTGGCTTTAACCCACTGAGCCACCCAGGCACCCCTGTCCCCAATAACATTTATGAAATATGAAAAGTTGTATCCCTACTTTGCCAAGTATAAACTGGCATTGTTTGGAATAGCAAAAAACTGGAAACGACCAGCAGTAGTTTACACCAGCTGCATAAACAGTAGTATGTGCCTGCAGAGTTCTCTAAACTGTGAAAAGGCTATGAAGTGACCTCCAAGGTATAACAAGAAAGCAAAGCAGAGAAAAGTTATTTTAGTGAACTTCTGTTTAAACACATACACACTTACCTATAGTTTATATAGAATGCTTATATACATTTCAAGCAGTTTGTTACCTGTTGGGGAGGGGAAAACAGGGTAGAGGGGATAAAGTGAGAAATTAAACTTCTGAACAGAATTCCTTTTGTAGATTTGACTTTCAACCACATAAATATTCACATGATTAACTACCAAACATAAAAATAGAAATACTCCCAAAGAAACAGAAACAAAATAAGATGAACGCTAACAGTATTTTGAAAGAAATTATTTCACATGATTTTTAAAACATAGTAATTTGGGGCACCTGGGTGGCTCAGTGGGTTAAAGCCTCTGCCTTCAGCTCAGGTCATGATCTCAGGGTCCTGGGATCTAGTCCCACATCGGGTTCTCTGCTCAGCAGGGAGCCTGCTTCCTCCTCTCTCTCTGCCTGCCTCTCTGCCTACTTGTGATCTCTGTCTGTCAGATAAACAAACAAAATCTTTAAAAAAAATAGTAATTTGACTTTATATCCCTAGTAGGGAAAAAGAACCACAAAAAATACCTTAAACTATTTTTAGTAATCATATTCTTAGCAATAGTGTTGCTATTATTGTTCTGAAACTATTATACTCATGGTAGAATAAAGCAAATATGTAATTGCTAATGTTTATAGGAACCAAGATTTCAATATAGGAGAAAAGAAAATCAACTATATAAACCAAAGAAGTTAGGGGCACGTTGGTGGCTCAGTCAGTTAGGTGTCTGCCTTCAGCTCAGGTCATGATCTTGGGTCCAGGAATCAAGCCCCAATTAGGGTTCCCTACTCAGTGGAGAGACTGTTTCTCCCTCTCTCTTAGCTGCTCCCCCTACTTGTACTCTCTCTCTCAAATAAATAAATAATTAAATAAAATCTTAAAAAATATAAGCCAAAGAAATAATACCCTACAATAACAAATTTTAGATTACTATGAATTCATTATATCTTTTTTCTTTAAAAGAAACAAAAAGTATTTCCAAACTCTTTCCATTAGAAAGTCTAAGAAGTATGGGGCGCCTGGGTATCTCAGTGGGTTAAAGCTTCTGCCTTCAGCTCAGGTCATGATCCCAGGTTCCTGGGATGGAGCCCTGCATCGGGCTCTCTGCTCAGCGGGGAGCCTGCTTCCCCCCTTGTCTCTGCCTGCCTCTCTGCCTACTTGTGATCTCTGTCTGTCAAATAAATAAATAAAATCTTTTAAAAAATTAACAAAAAAGAAAGTCTAAGAAGTAATAAACTCAATAGTAATGAGCATTTCTCGTCAGATTGTGGCCTGTAACTATCATTTCCTTAGAGAAATGGCTGACTCTGGGTTTGGGCAGGAAATATAAAAGATAGTCTCAATAACTTTTCATAATAAAAAGTAAGGAAGCAACACAAAAAAAGTCTAGTATGAAGTCAAAAGGACTCAGGAACCATAGTAAAAAAGCTCTCCCTGGCCAAAGTTGGGATAATTTGATCATCAAAAAGAACAGAAGAAGCTATAGTAACTGATTAAAATGGAAGGTGGGGGGTGTGAAGTAGGTGATGGGATTAAAGAGTGTACTTGTGGGGCACCTGGGTGGCTCAGTGGGTTAAGCCTCTGCCTTCGGCTCAGGTCATGATCTCAGAGTCCTGGGATCGAGTCCCGCATTGGGCTCTCTGCTCAGCGAGGAGCCTGCTTCTCCCTCTCTCTCTCTGCCTGCCTCTCTGCCTACTTGTTATCTCTCTCTCTGTAAAATAAATAAATAAAATCTTCAAAAAAAAAAAAAAAGAGCATACTTGTGTTGAGCATCAGGTGATATATGGAAGGGCTGAATCACTCCATTGTACACTGAAACTAATATTACACTGTATGTTAACTAACAGGAATTTAAATAAAAATTAAAACAAAAAAAACAAAGGTTGAGCCCATGAAGCTGAAGCCTGGCTTGCCTGTGGATGGTATACAATCAGGAGGAGCAGGTATATTATTCAGGTACTGGAATGTCAGCTTCTCTCTCCCCCCAGATTTTTATCTCCGTCTGCATATAGTAAAAGGGCTGAGGTAGGCAATAATGATTTGTCCATTTTGGAATTACCTTCTTGACACTGTTCCTCCAAGATGTTTGTTCCCTGGCCACTCCTCTCTCTGCAAAGATGGTGGGAGGAGGTCTGGGGAGAGGGGCCCTTACTTCCCTTTATGAAACAACCTAAAGCCCAAAGAATTGGGGATAGGAGGATGCAAAAGAGCCTTTTGGTTTGGTCTCCCATTCAGGAAGGGACTAAAATTTACCTTTAAAGCTATTTCCAAATGCAATTAGATACAAAGATGGGAAGACAGGCTGGCAGGACTGGAAGATACCAATGCTTGCCTTGCAGCTTGAGGCTTGCATCCCAATTCCTGAGCTACGTACTGTGTAATTACTCTGTGAAGGGCACAGTTTTACAGCTTGTATTTTTGTGTGTGTCACAAAGCATTAATGTGTTATATGTAAATGTTTAAAGCATACCACAATATTTAGCAATCATATTTGGTAATTTCCTTATTTTTTAATATACTAGTTGCCTCAAAAAATGAAAGTAGCCCTGGCCCCCCTTGATGTTTGAAAGTTCTCAAGGAGAGGAAGAGGAGGGGCACCTGGGTGGCTCAGTGGGCTAAAGCCCCTGCCTTCAGCTCAGGTCATGATTCCAGGGTCCTGGGATGGAGCCCCGCCCCACCCTGCTCGGCAGGGAGCCTGCTTCCTCCTCTCTCTCTGCCTGCCTTTCTGCCTACTTGTGATCTCTCTCTGTCAAATAAAAAAATAAAATCTTAAAAAAAAAAAAAGAAGAAGAGGAAGAGGAGGAGAAGGTGTGGTAATAACAGTTACAACAACAGCGAACATATACTGAGGACTTTTATGTGCTAGGTACTGCCAGTTGTCCTAATTGAACTCACATTAATTAACATGTACTAATTCATTTAATCCTCACATCGTGGGTATTATCTCCATTTTACAATAAGAAAATTGAGGGGTCCCTGGGTGGTTCAGTTGGTCCTGGGACCCAGCTCCTCAGCATGGCTCCCTGCTTAGCAGGAGGTCTGCTTCTCCTTCTCCCTCTGCCCCTCTCCCCCCATCATGCTCTCTCACTCACTCTTTCTCTTTCAAATGAATAAATAAAATATTTTGAAAGAAAGAAAGAAAGAAAATTGAGACACAGTTGATAACTAGCTGTGTATCAAACTTTACTGAAAGGTTAGAAGAAGCAAAAGGAAATCAGAGAGTATGAGGGAAGCTATAAAACTATAGATACTAGGTATGACTTTTTGTGGTTAAAGGAAAAAGCACCTAAGAGGTTAAAACCTTCATAAAGAGAGCTTACTTTTTGGAAGCCCCCAGATCCTAATCTTGTTTCTGGATCTTCATTTTCTCATATGGAAGCATTCCCTTCCTCTTTACCTCACTCTGGAAAATGCCACCTTTCCTCAC
>ML103973.1:0-12178 GCA_003697995.1 Taxidea taxus jeffersonii
GTCCCTTAAATTCACAGGACTTTCCCTCAGTATGGATCCTCTGATGCTGAATCAGTTGTGAGCAGTGACTGAAGGCCTTCCCACACTCCTTACACTCATGCGGCTTCTCACCCGCATGAGTTCTGTAATGTACAGTAAGATGTGAGGCCCGTTGGAAAGCCCTACCGCAGACCCTGCATTGGTAGGGTTTCTCTCCAGTGTGAATTCTCTGATGCTGCTTAAGCTGTGAGCTCACCCTGAAGGCCTTCCCACATGCCTTGCATTCATAGGGTTTCTCGCCAGTATGGATTCTCTGATGTCTAATAAGAGTTGAGCCTTGATTAAAGGCCTTCCCACATTCCTTACATTCATAGAGTTTCTTGCCCGTATGAGTAGTCTGATGTTGAATCAGCTGAGACCGATGACTAAAGGTCTTCCCACATTCCTTGCATGCATAGGGCTTTTCACCAGTATGAATTCTATAATGTACTTTAAGATGTGAGATTCTGTTGAAGGCCTTGCCACATTCCTTACATTGATAGGGCTTCTCACCAGTATGAATTCGTTGATGTTCGATCAGCTGTGAGCTTCGGCTAAAGGCCTTTGCACAATCCTTACATTCATAAGGCTTCTCACCAGTATGAACTCTCTGATGTTGTATGAAATTTGAGCCAGAATTGAAGGCCTTTCCACATTCGTTACATTCATAGGGTTTCTTGCCAGAATGAATATTCTCATGTTGAACTAGTCGTGAGCCGTATTTAAAGGCCTTGCCACATTCCTTACATTTATAGGGTTTCTCATTAGCATGAATGCCTTGATGATTGATAAGGAAGTCTTCCTGCCAGAAGTCTTTTCTACATTCGTTATATTCATAAGGTTTTTCTTCAGGATGAATTTTCTGATAAAAAGGAAAGGACGCTTGTTGGTTTGAAGCGGGTATTTCCTCGTGACTGATCACCATTTGACGCAGATGTCCATCTGCCGTGTGTTGTCTGTCAACGTGGCTTCTGCATTCCCAATCACCCTGGAACCTCGAGTACTCAAGGCCGTAACTTGTAAGGCGGTCCATTATCTCCCACGGTGGCGACTGTACTTCATAAATGTGCTGCTCTGGGGAGGATGCCTGGCTATCACACCGGGACGCCGAGACTGAAAAAACAGAAAAAAAAAACCCCAAAAAACAAAAATGTTTTTTTTTTTCCCCATTTCCAGAAAAAGGAACTTCTGTAGTGAAAACCAGAAAACTTAAACCCATGATTATACCTATAAGCTCTTGAATGTGGCTAGACAATTACAAAATGGATAAGTAGAACACAGAAGAAATACCATAGATTGAGATGAAGTAGCCAGAGGGAGGTTTCAAGAGTAGATCCAAGATGTTAGTGTGGATCAGAATCACCTCTGAACCATGTTTTTTAAAAACGTGAATGTTTCGGGGTGCCTGGGTGGCTCCATTGTTAAGCGCCGGCTTTCAGTTCAGGTCACGATCCCGGGGTCCTGGGATCGAGTCCTGTGTCTGGCTCCCTGCTCGGCAGGAAGCCTGCTTCTCCCTCTCTCACCCCCCCTGCTTGTGTTCCCTCCCTCTCTCTGTCAAATAAAGAAAAACTCCTTAAAAAAAAAAAATTAAAGAAAATGAATGTTTCTACGAACCCCTGGAAAACACATACAATCTGGAGTGACAGACGGAAACACTGGTTGCCTGGGGCTGGGAAAACGAGCAGCTGTGTGGGAAGGAGCACAAGGAAACTTTTCAGGGTGATGAGAGCATTCTCTAGTCCGTGGTTACAGTTATGCAAGTGTATAGATGTGTCCATACTTATCAAAATATTGTACTTACGATGGATGCATTTTACTGACTATAAATTATACCTCCACAAGGGGGATTTTAAAAAATGATGGGGAAGGATGGCTGGATGTTCACCTGGCCAGGGGTACACTACGGCGCATCCGCTTGCCAGGGGAAGTGGTAGGACAGGGAGGCTGGTCTCGCCTCTTCACCAGGAGTTACAGTAACACAGCTGTGGTGTTCTGCTGTGATGCTCTCTATCTCTGAGGTTCAACTGAATACCATGGCTTAGACCTGCTGGTCTACTAAACCAGCCTCTCCAGGGCCTTTCCATTGCCTAAATGTGACCCTGGAAAAAGAAGGGCCCTGCTCCTTGTTTAGAGGATCAGACCGCAACGTAATGGGGTGAGTTCTTCGGAGCAACATGCTTTGCTGCCTATTCCGAGTGCAAGGAAAAGTCAAATGGTGTACTGGATCCTGGTTTTAACGACGATGTGCTTCCAGCTGCAGCTGCCTGTTTTATGGAATCACAGCAACGGATCCCATCTGGCTAATAAAGAATTAGTTATAGCTTAATGCAAGGAACTATGAGGAGAGCAAATGGGTGCTTTTAAATGTGCTAATAAAGTGTAGTAGACAGGGGTGCCCGGGGGGTCAGCCAGTTACGCGCCTGCCTTCGGCTGGGGTCATGACCCCAGGGTCCTGGGATGGAGTCCCGCATCGGGCTCCCTGCTCAGTGGGGAGCCTGCTTCTCCCTCCGCCTGCCACCCCCCCGCTTGTGCTCTCTCTGCCAGATAAATAAATAAAATCTTTAAAAGAAAAAAAGAGTGTAGCGGACAGATGACCGAAGAAGACTTTAGAGGAACAGGTCTGCCTCACATGGTAGCCAATTACAGGGCATTATTCACTTAGTTACTTGTGAAAGTATTAAGGAAAAACTCCCACAATAAAAAATTAGTTTGACAATGAGACATGATGAAACATGTCTATGAAAGAAACACCAGTTTGTGGGAATGACACGGCTGTCATCTCAAAACCTCGTCCTATGACCCCAATGCGCCCACGTGAAGTTATAAGGACGAGACCAAGTAAAGACACACAAAGTATAGATTTTTTTTTCAGACACCATGTGTGCTTGTTCAGAAGGAAGGTTCTGGGTCTATTCACTGTGGTCTGACAATTCCAGTGAGACAGATTCCGAATCGGCCATGACAATGGCCGCCCGTGAGTTAGTGGCTGACCTACTCGACGACTAGCAACACCCGCCCGCCATCCTATAAACGACAACCGGAGGACCGCAGCGGGACGTGCGCCATTAAAGCCAGCCTGGCAGGAACAGAAGAGGAGTTTGGGAACGCTTACCTATGCCCAAATGGGAATTTGGTTTTAGGAATTAAAGTAAGGCACACTACTTGCTTTTTGGGCAATGTGGGAAAAAACCCTGGCTGCCTCCAAGGACAGGCCACTAAAAACGCTCCTCTCTCCAGAACATCACTTTTTCCATTTTTCTATCACAGACACCTGACACAGTTGTGTTGATTTATGGAAGAATATGATGTTGTTTATTATATGACACCTTTTACACTCATCTAAATTAAATCATCCCTAACCATATACTGTGTTGTAAACATCCAAAGGTAATACTGACAGTCATAATTTTCTGACTTCTGGCTTCTGTTCAGCTCCCTATTAAGTTGCAAAATCGCAACAAGAATAGTGAGGTCTCTTCTGTATTATTAACTTAATGTTTTCCTGACAGGGACCGGCAGAGTACTTTAAAGTTCATTACTTAGCATTAGTAGTCACTGTTTTGGACAACCGAAGAAGTATGTCTAAAAATCTTACATATAGTCTCAGGATCAAGATATTTTAGTTTCCTCCTATGAACCTGAAGGGATCCCAACAGCCAAAATAATCTTGAAAAAGAACAAAGTTGGAGGTCTCACACTCATGATTTCAACACATACTACAAGGCCAGAGTAATCAAGAGAGTGTGGTACTGGCAAAAAGGCAGATGTACAGACAAATGGAACAGAAGAGAGAGCCCAGAAATAAACCTCCATGCGTATGGTCAAATGATCTTTGCTAGGGTGCCAAGACAACACAACGAGGAAAGGCCAGTCTCTTCCACAAATGGTTCTGAGGAAATTGGATATCCACATGCAAAAGAAGGAAGCAGGACCCTTACCTTACACCATACACAAAAATTAACTCAAAATGGATTAAATACCTAAATGTAAGACCTAAAAATGTGAAGTTCCTAGAAGAAAGCACAGGGGGAATGTGCAATGTCATGACATCACAATTGGCAATGATTTCTTGGCTATGGCACTAAAGGCCAGGTAACAAAGCAAAAACAAATGAGACTGCCTCAAACGTAAAAGCTTTCATGCATCAAAGGAAACAGTCAAAAAGGTTAAAAAAAAAAAAGGTATACCTTCAGAAGAGGAGAAAATATTTCTAAATCATGTATCTGACAACAGGTTACTATCCAGGATATAGGAAGAACTCCTACAATTCAACAACAAAAACACTACCTGATTCAAAAATTGGCAAAGGACTTAAATAGACATTTCTCCAAAGAAGGTATACAAATGGCAAAGAAGCATATGAAAACACGCTCAGCATCACTAATCATTAAGAGAAATGCAAATCAAAAGTATAATGAGATAAGGCTACAGAGCCATTAGGATGGTCACTATTAAAACAAAATAAAACAGAAAGCAACAGGTGTTGAGGACTTGGAGAAACTGGAACCACTGTGCCCTGATTGTGCGAATGTAAACGGTGCCATCACTATACAGTATGGAGGGGCACCTGGGTGGCTCAGTCGGCTAAGCGTCCAACTTGGGTTTGGGTTCAGGTTGTGATCTCAGGATCAAGCCCTACGTCAGGCTCCTTGCTCAGCAGGAAGTCTGCGTGAAAGATTCTCTCCCTCAGTGCCTCCCACCAGCTCTCACAAAAGCTTTCACTCTCTAAAAATAAATAAATAAATCTTAAAAAAAAAAAAAAAAAGGAAGTAAAGAAAAAGACAGTATGGAGGGGCACCTACTGCTCATTTAGAAGAACACGCAACTCTTGAGCTCAGGGTCATGAGTTTGAGCCCCATGTTGGGTGTACATTACCAAAAAAGAAATAACTTAAAAAAAAAACCAGTATGGAGAGTTCTAAAAAAGCTAAATATAGAATTACCTTATGGCATAGAAATTTTACTTGAGTATATATCCCAAAGAACTGAGAGACTCAGAAACAGACACCGGAACACCCATGTTTACTACGACGTTATTCACAGCAGCTAAGAGGTGGAAGCCACCTAAGTGTCCATGACAGATGAATGGAGAATAAAAATGGTGCGCATTAAAATGGAAGGAAATCCTGCCACATGTTACGATATGGATTAACCTTAAGGACATGGTGCAAAGTGAAGAAGCCAGACTCAAAAGGCCACACATTATACGATTCCATTCATGTGCAATGTCCACAAGGAGCAATTCCACAGGATGGAAAGCAGATTACAGGTTGCCCGGGGCTGAGGGGAGAGGGCAACGAGGAGTGCCTACGTAAGTATGGGGCTTTCTCTGGGCTGCGTTCAGGAATGACACACCTCTCAACACGACTCTACTATCCATACGTCCCTTCTGATCCTCCTGGTGACAAAACGTGTGTGGGTTTCTCCCTCACACCAAGCAGTCCTCCAGGTCTAGCGGGTACCAACTGGGTGTCCTACAGATTAAGTCCGTTTTCACACTGTCTTTCTGCAGCGCGTCGGATCCCACAGGTTAAGAGCTCAGGCCGCAGACCAGCACTGCTCCCTTTACCCCCCCACCCCAATAAACGGGAGGTTCCCACGACCCCTCCTGGGGTTCCATCATTTGACAGAATGCCTTACAGAACTGAGGAAACGGTCTACTTACTAGATTACCAGGTTACTACAAAGGCTGTAACTCAGGCTCAGTCAGACGAAAGAAACGCAGAGGACAAGGTACAGGGCGAGGGGTGTGGAGATCCCAATCCCTCTCCAGGAACAACACCCTCCCAGCACCGCCACGTGTTCCCCGACCCAGAAGCTCTCCAAACACTGCACTTTAGGGTTTTTTAAAAAATGGAAGCTTCCTTACATAGGCAGGACTAATTAAATCATTGCCCTTTGGTGATTCAGCCAAAACTCCAGTCCCTCCAGAGTCTGGGGGATGGGGCTGAGTGTTCCAACTTTATTTTTTTTTTAAGATTTTATTTATTTATTTATTGGACAGACAGAGATCACAAGTAGGCAGAGGCAGGCAGAGAGAGAGGGGGAGGCAGGCTCCCCGCTGAGCAGGGAGACCGATGCGGGGCTCGATCCCAGGACCCTGAGACCATGACCTGAGCCGAAGGCAGAGGCTTAACCCACTGAGCCACCCAGGCGCCCGAGAGCTCCAACCTTCTAATTACAAAATTGGTTTTGCTCAGCCAGCCCATCCTGAAGCTATCCAGGTGCCCCCAAGCCCAGTCGTCTCATTAGCATAAAAGAAGACATTTAGTACCTCAGAGACTCCAAGGGTTTAAGAGCCCTGTGCCAGCAGCAAAGGGGGTGAGAACCACAGGGTGACAAAAATATTCTAAAACTTGGTGCCTGGGTGGCCAATGTACTCTTCACTTTATCTTACGTATTCATTTATTTTTTTTTTATAAAAGATTTTATTTATTTGACAGAGAGAGATCACAAGTAGGCAGAGGACCCTAAGATCATGACCCGAGCCAAAGGCAGAGGCTAAAGCCACTGAGCCACCCAAGTGTCCCCCCTCTTTTTTAAGTCTTACGTATATTTTTAAGATTTTATTTATTTCGGGGCAACTGGGTGGCTCAGTGGGTTAAGCCTCTGCCTTCGGCTGAGGTCATGACCTCAGGGTCCCGGGATCGAGCCCCGCGTCGGGCTCTCTGCTCAGCGGGGAGCCTGCTTCCCCCTCTCTCTCTGCCTGCCTCTCTGCCTACTTGTGATCTCTGTCAAATAAATAAGATCTTTAAAAAATAATAAAATAAAATGAAAACACAAAAGCAAACGTGGCATTACGGGCGTGGCTGGCAGAATGGCCTCCCAAAGGTACTAAGTCCGAATCCCCAGAAGCTGCGAATACCGTAGGTTATACATCAGCACATACGGTTCTTCTCTTCTCTCCTTTTTTTTAGAAGATTCTACTTATTTATTTGCAGGAGAGAGAGAGAGAGATGGCACAGGCAGGGGAGTGGCAGGCAGAGGGGGAGGCAGGCTCCCCCGAGCAAGGAGCCGGATGCGGGACTCGACCCCAAGACCCAAGACCCCACGACTCGAGCTGAAGGCACACATTTAAGCGCCTGAGCCACCCAGGCGCCCCGTGTCTTCTCTCCTGATGCTCACCCCGCACCGCACTTCGCTCGCTCCCGGGCGCCGACGTCGCCTCCGCGCGGACGAACCTCCCGCGGCTGTAGCGTTTGCTTCCTCACCCCACCGGGCGATCTGTGACAGAACGTCGCGTGTGGTGAAAAGCGCTTCCGGTGGGGGACGCCTGGGTGGCTCAGGTCACGATCCCAGGGTCCTGGGATCGAGTCCCACATCGGGCTCCTTGCTCGGCAGGGGGCCTGCTTCTCCCTCTGCCTGTGCTCCTTCGCTCTCTCTCCCTCTCTCTCTGACAAATAAATAAATAAAACCTTAAAAAAAAAAAAGTGCTTCCGGTGGAAACTTTATCAACCAACAACACGTTCTTGGTCTCGAGTCGTCACACTCGGGCCCTGGTTCTCCATCAGGGAAGACTCTGCCCCCGGGGGGCATCGGGCGTATCTGGAACATTTCTGTCACCGCCGAAGGGAGGGGGGTTCCCGGCAACCAGCGAGGAGAAGCCACGCGGGCTGCCACTCACCGCACCGTCCACTGGGGGTCCCCCGTGTCACCGCGGCGGAGGCTGAGGATCTCCCCAGAGCGGGAACACCCCAGGCAGAGGGAAGGGCAAGGGGAGAAGCCCCGAGGCAGGACACGCTCGCGGCCTCAAAGCCCTGGCCGGGCGCTCAGGCGCCGCAGCAGAGCTCAGCAGCTGTGAGGGAGACCGCACAGGCCCGGAGCCTGAAACACTCACTGTCTGGCCCTTTGGAGAAAACATTTGCCAACCCCTACGTTGAAGGAGTAGCAAAGAGGCCTGTGCGGCTGCAGCGGAACGAGCCGCAAGGAGAGAAGCGGGAGAGGAAACCAGAGGAAGCGGGAGGCGGTCAGAGAGCAACACAGTCCAACAGAACTTTCTATGGCGCCGAAAATGTTCCACTGTGCCCCGACATGGTGCCCCTAGCGACACGAGGCTACTGAGCATTTGAAATGTGGCTACAGACCACGTGGAGTGGAATGTCACATTTTATTTAAAGTTAAAATTTAAACACCACGTGGTGGCTGTCGTATTGGACGGCAGATAGAGGCTTCTAGGCCACGGTATCGATTCTGGATTTTCTCTTGAGTGAGATGGGAATTTGCTGGCAGGTCCTGAGCAGAGATGCACTACACCCTCACCGAAGTTTCGAGCTCCCTGTGGCTGCTGTGTGGACAACACAGTGCAGTGGGCCAGAAAAGAAGCAGAGGGATGGGGAGAAGGCTACTGCAGCAGTCCGAGCCAGAGATGACGGTGGCGTGGGTGGAATGGTGCCAGTGGTATCGGTGAGGGGTGGCTAAGTTCTGGCCATATTTCAAGGTAGGGTCAACAGGACTTGCTGACAGACTGAATGAGAAAAGTCAAGAACGCTTTAAGAGTCTTTGACTTGGGCAAGAAGAAGAACTGAGTATCCAATTACTAGAGTGTGGAAGAAAGAGGGAAGAGCAAATTGTTAGGGAGGATCAGGACTCCTTTCTGGACTTATTAAGTTCAAAGTCCCCAGTGAAAACTACGTGGGTATGACGAGAAGGCAGCCGAAGAGGACGGAAACGTTCTGTGTCTGCCTTGTCCCATACAGTAGGCACAAGCCACAGGGAAGGGCAACGGAGGTACTGATCTTTTTTAATATACTTAATTGTAATTAATTTAAATTACAACAGCCACATGGGGCCAGTGGCTCTGTACTGGACACACAGGCACAAACAGCATGGTAATGGAGAAGATCCGAGGGAAGGAAAAATAAACAGGAAAGAAGAAAATCAAGCCTGAGCCCTGCGGGGGTGCCAACATTTAAAGAAAGTGAGAAAATCCCCTCAGAGGAGCCTGAAGACGGTTTAATGAGGAGGTAGTGATGACCGAAATACACAGAAATGTTTCAGGAAGAAAGGAAGAACCGCTTTTGTGAGACGCTGCCGACAAGCTACAAAAGATGGTAACTGGCCCCTGACCTCTGAGTCTGGCATCTTGGAGGGGAAATGTTCTACCTCAAAGGTCCTCTTTTCTCGTCCACCCGCCAGACGGTTATCTGGGTGGCCTCTGTCTTCCCACACCGGCCTCACTCACCCGGGCACAGGCCTCTTCCTGCCGCCTCCTCTACCAGCCAGGGCTCCCTGCCTTGCTCCAGGAAGGAGATCACATCGGGTTTGTAGATGGCAAGACCTGCAGGTGGGAAAAAACATGTCACCGGGCTACGGTGTGGGCCCCGGAACGCGGATCCAGGACCTGGTCAGTGAGCAGGAGAGGTGGTCGCAGGAGAGCCCAGAGGAAGGCGCGACAGTCGCCCGAGGGTGGGGAAAGATGCAGCAGCGGCCCAGGGAGCGGCTCTTCGGGCACTCAACAGGTGCCCGGAAGCGGACAGGGAACAGATCTGCCGAGGGTGACGCAGACACTGGCCGGCCAGGCCGTCTTACCCAGGGAGACCAGGTCGCGATAGGTCTCCAGCATCACGTCTCTGTACAAAACCCTCTGTGCGGGCGCCAGCCGTTCCCACTCGTCTCGGGAGAAGACTACGGCCACGTCCCTGAACAGGTCTGCCTCCTGAAACAACAGGCGGGTGTGTTACTGGCACGTTTCAAGGAAATGCTACTTGGCGGGATGAGAGGGGACGGAGGAGGTCTTTGCAGGTCTGGGCTCTGGTGAAAAGGAGGCTGGGGCCGGCCTCCAGCGCGAGCAGGTGACCAGAGAGGGCGGGCTGAGCAAAACAGCGTCGTCGAAAAGTCCTCGAGCATTCCTTTTTCCTGCAAACCCAAGCTCCGTACAGAGATCTGAGAGAAAAATTAAAATTCAACCAGGTGGACTTTCCCCCCTTGTGACAGGCAGGGTAGCAGGGCACGTCGCCTATTGTCCTTGGCGTATCATAAATTCTCAACGAGAGACCTGTAATTTCTACTTTTGTACAATAACAACAAAAGAACAAAACTTTTGATAGACTTACCCTCAAATGTTTCATTAAAGAAATGCTTTCTAGGGACGCCTGGGTGGCTCAGTTGGTTAAGCAGCTGCCTTCGGCTCAGGTCATGATCCCAGCGTCCTGGGATCGAGTCCCACATCGGGCTCCTTGCTTGGCAGGGAGCCTGCTTCTCCCTCTGCCTCTGCCTGCCTCTCTGTCTGCCTGTGCTCGCTCTCTCTCTCTCTCTAACAAATAAATAAATAAAATCTTAAAAAATAAATTAAAAAAAAAAAAAAAGAAATGCTTTCTAGCTTGGAAAATAGGATTTTCATATACACTGGGAATTAGCTGAAGACATAGGTTCATCAGGGGCACCTGGGGGGCTCAGTGGGTTAAGCCTCTGCCTTCGGCTCAGGTCATGATCTCAGGGTCCTGGGATCGAGCCCCGCGTCGGGCTCTCTGCTCAGCGGGGAGCCTGCATCTCCCTCTCTCTCTCTCTGCCTGCTGCTCTGCCTACTTGTGATCTCTCTCTCTGTCAAATAAATAAATAAAATCTTTACAAAAAAAAAAAAGACACAGGTTCATCATTATGCTAAAACATATCAAAGCATTCTTCCTCATGGGAAAAATCGCAAATAAAGATTACTCTTATTAGCTATAGGATTTTCTATCAAGTGACAAAATGACTCAGCCACCCTCTTATTCTGGATGCAGAGGTTGGATCAGAGCTCTGAAGGGTCTTCCGGGCTCTGCCTATTAGGATTCTGAAAAATTCATCCATCTGGTAGGTTATCTCACAATCCCCTCACCTCCGCACCCTTCTCGTCCTCAAGCTGAAGAAGCTGCTATAGAATGACCCACATTCAAATGCTCTGACCTCACACCGGACCTTAAATCTGGCATCTAATCTCCCACAGCTAAGCCTCCATTACACACCCAGTCGCCAACCCCTCCCCAAGCAGGAGGCTGTGCCTCACACTGAAACTGAGATCCGGCAAGACCTATTCCCATGCCTTTGCATGTCCTATCCCTCATAAGCATTCTTCTCCATTTCATCCAGCCTTGGTTTTCGTTTTAAAGAAGGAATCGGGTTTCCGCTCTAGCTAGCCTCCTGGAAGACTCGGAACGCTACAGAGAATGAACCCACGGGCATGGGCCAGAGCGGAGGGGGTAGTGGGAGAGGAGACTAGCTGCCTGGTCCTTTTAGTCCCTAAAATGGGAAACTCTGAGAAGAGGGTTCTTGGATGAAACCCAGGCGGGGGGCTTCAAGATGAACAAAGCAAATATTTACATAATTTTAAAACTCACAAGGGACATGACTTTAAGAGTTTCATGGGCGGATGGGTCCTCCTCCTGGTTCCTCTCTTGGGGAAGGGCAGAGTCCTGAGAGGCAGGGCTGGGGAGGAAAGAGCAAACATGAGAAGCCAAGCTGGCCTTGCAGCTCCCAGAATGCCGCGGTTACAAGTCCCCACCTTTCTACCCCGCTGCCCACAGAAGCTGGCGCTGGAACACGGTGCCCAACTCTGGGAAGCAGGGCTTTAGCGGCCGCCCCGAGACACTGGCCCTTTCTTCCCACTTCCCCTAAATATCCGGAGAATCCCACCTTGCTACTGAGGCAGATCTGTGCTGGGGACGCTCCGTTCTGGTCCCGTGACTAAGACCACAAGGACCAGCACGGCTGCGTGCCTCATGCGCATCAGCCCGGCCGGCAGCGAAGCCTTCCCAGAAACCGGCCAGATGGGCAGTGCAACACCTCCCTCGCTCCTTACGCAGCTTCCAAATTCACCAGGAGCCGGGGCGCCCTACCTAAGGCCCGGTGGGCACCACTTTGTGGACCCTGCCTTGAGCCAGGGCAGATGAGCCGGCCCCATGCCAGCCACAGGAATGTGCTCCTGCAGAGGCGCGCAGGGAGCAACGCTGCGTGCGCCAAACTGGCTGGAAGACAGAAGGGGGGGCACAACGTTCACCGCGGGCACAGCGAGCAGCTCTGGAAAATGATGCGGGGAAACGGTACCACGGACGACCTTCCGCAGAAGAGGGCCAAGCACCCAGCCGTGGGCGCAGGGGCCCAAGAACAGAGCTGGGCAGGGGGGCGCGCGGGGAGGGGAGCGCGCGGGGAGGGGGAGCGCGAGCGGAGGGGGGCGCGCGGGGAGG
>ML103974.1:0-69300 GCA_003697995.1 Taxidea taxus jeffersonii
CTGTCAGCAGTTATTTTTTTAATGTAAATGATTTATTTATCCACAGGTCTGGGGCTGTATGTTTTTTAGGGGGGTGATGCAGGATGGGGAATGAAGAGAGAGACATACAGTGGAGTTTTATAGATAATCATTTGTGATCTACATACAAATATGCATGCATTCTGGAAGTAATTACCAAAATAGTTCTGACTTAATTACCCTTAAAACACTAGGAGTAGTTCCCAACTATCAGGCTAATAGAACTATTAATCAAATTCTACCTTGACCCTAGCTTCACACTTAAAGCCAACTAACTTCTCTGGATCTCACTTTATTCCATTAGGAAAATGGCTCTCAGGGATGGATGCCTAGGTGGCTCAGTCGTTTACGTGTCTGACTTCTGCTCACATCATCAACCCAGGGTTCTGAGATCAAGTCCCACATTGGGCTCCTTGCTCAGCAGGGAGCCTGCTTCTCCCTCTCCCCCTGCCCCAACTCATGCTATCTTTCTCTATCTCAAATAAATAAGTAAAATCTCTTAAAAAAATAAAAAGGTTCTCTGCAATTAGAAAATCAACCCTTGTTTATTATCTCATCAATAAGCCTGAAGACAGGATTTGCTTTCCACAGTAAAGAAAAACTATCTTACAGAGAACATTCAAGCTCAATGCCAGATCAGCTAGTTATTTACTATACAAAAAGCACAGAGAAAATGTCCATGAATAAGAAGCAATACTGAAACAGCATTAGTCATGGATTCCATTAAGGCTCTTAATTAAGTCCCTACCAGGCACTCAGTACTCAAATATTTTTTTAAATCAACAAATGAATGAACGAGTGAATGAGTGAATGAATGAATGAGTGAATAAATGAATGCATAAGCAGTTTCTGTGTAAGCAAAAGCCGGTTCTAGCCAGCCCTGGGTCGAAACAGACTGAAGGGGAATTAATATTTATTGTGCTATTTAAGCTCTCACTCTCATTTCTGACAGTAGTATATTATCTCCATAAGAGAGAAAAACAAGTTTAAGAAGTGTGTCCAGGATCATAATTTGCCTAAAAAGTGGCAAAAGAGGGATTAAATCCAGTTCTAGCTGTCTTCAAAGCTCATGCTCTCATAACTCTACCAAATGCTTCTATGACTTCCCAGTAGCTAAGCATGATTCAATGATGACCTTGGGGCATTATGTCCTCTCTGACTCGAGATTCCAAGCAAATAACTACTTTGTATACATCATAAGACATGAAGCCTGAGCACCCTGGGAGAGGCTGTGGAGCTACCACCAGAGTGATCTTCCAGGCAGGTAAATTAAAACAGTTCTTTAAAATGGGCATGACTGTTTTTGTGCTGCAATGCAGTCAGGCATAATTTATGACTTTAATGACTGTAAATTATTAATACTTGCATGCACTCTCAGAAAGTATTTCAGAGGTTAGTTGTTGGAGAAAAAGAGGAAAATTAGACAGGCCTAAAAAAGCTCTGAGCCCTTCTAAATACCTAAAGGAGTATCTAATCTCATCAGTTCTCCATCTGAGTGTCACCTACTGCTCAACAATTTACCCAGGTCTAATAAGATTTATTTCCTCTATCTGTCCCTAGACCCCATAATATGCAGAATGCTGAGTGCTCAGTCCCAAACTATCACCCCCATATTGGCTAAATTTGCAATATGCAGAAATTAACTTGCTTAATAAGTATCCCTAATAGGTATGAGATATCAGACAGTTACAACTTAAAATCAATTTATTCAAGCAACTCCCTCCTAACTCTTTGGTGGAATGAATATATTATAAAAGTGATAGTTCTAATGGATGAAGAAGAATGGATAAAAATTTTGGAGAGAAAGAGCAGGAAGAATGCCACAGGGGAAGCAGCTAAAGGGCAATGAGAAATTCAGAAATCCTAGGTTTTTTTCTCCAACCTTAACAATGACATCAATCTTGCATATGCATGAGTATGAAAGCAGGAGAATAAACTGGTTATGAGAAGCAAATACAATGGCCCTGCTTAGGGAATCAACATACATATTAGGTTAGAGCCAAGTTTCCCAACCAATATACTGCCACTAATAAACCCCTTAGGTCTCTCACCCTCAGGGATAGTGGTTGGGGGTTGTTGCTGGGGCAGCTAGAGCCCTCATGTAAATGTTGTGGGAATAAACTGGATTAGAGCACAAACTTTACAGTCAGAAAAATATGGCCCTGCTAATTTACCTTCTATGTGATCTCAGGTAGGCAAGTTAACATCTCTGAATGTTCCAGTTTCATCCATGCATGTAAAAATACCTGTGCAGTGTCATAAGTATTAAGTGAAGTTAAATATGTGAAAGGCTTAGCAGTTTCAGACCCATACAAGTACTTAGGAGAGATAATTGGCTAATTAAACTATTATAAGCATTTACAACTAGAATACACTAGTGAGGTTAAGAGCATTCTAGTTTTTCATGTATTATTTGTTATCATGTAAAACTGTAAGTCAGATCTGGGAATTGTACTGAGAGAGCCTAGGGTGCTATGAATGGAAAACAAAGGTTTCCCGGCTGATAATCTCCCAATAGAATATTTCCAGGTACTGTAGATGTGAAGGGCAGTGTATGTGTCAGTCAAGCTCCTAGAGGGGATGTACCTGGGAGGGGCAGGATGTTGCTATCCCTTTCCTTGATATTACTTAACAACATCCAAAATGTTGACCAAAGCAAAGAGTCGATGAATGCTCTTGCTGATGGCTATCTAGAAAAGTCTGGCCAGCAGCCCTGTGAGGACCTAAGTTTCAACCAAGTCACCAGGAGCAAAATTGCAGGGGTGCAAAGGTTAAAAAAAAAAAAAAAAGGCAGTTTAAACTGTATTTTCATCAGTATGACAACCTCATCAAAGATTGAAAAATGTGTTTGTCATCCAAGTAAAATGTGTGTATGTTCTAATCATTGCTTCTATTGCACAAATTCAACTCTGCAACATCTTCTTTCCCTTTTTCTGATCGTAACATCAAAAAAGGATTTTGATTGGTTTCTTTTAATAGATTCTAAAAATAGTTCTTTAAGCTTTGGTCAGCATTAGCAGTCAAGAAAGTCTGGAGGTAGCTTTCATCATTCCTCCAATGTATTTTATCCTCAAGCCTTATTATACTGTGGTTGTTGGAGCAGGAGGGCAACTTTACCCAATTATAAAGGTGCTGGGTGGAGAATAGAGAAGTTGAGCTAGCTCTCTCTGAAGAGAGTGATAATAAAATCTTAACTTGAAAATTGCCTAAGAAAAAGACTTCTCAGCCAATATAAGGAGAAGGAAATTCACCTAACTATGCAAAATATTATCAAGAACTCACAAGTATTGTCTCTATTTTATATATTGCATTATGGCCCTCAGGAAAATTCCACCATGGTCCACTGTTATTGAGATGATTTTCTTTACAGAAGCTGCTAATAACTATTCCAAATCTGGGAAAAACAGAGTTCTCTTAAGCCAAATTTGTGTACAAACTCCTAGAAAATCTCAGACTAAACCAAGGCATTTTCCAGCAACATTTTCTGGATCGCTTGCTCCTCCATGAGGTTTAGAAGATACCTTCTAAAAATCATAGACTTAGCCTTTAAGAAAATTTTTACTGGGAAGCTATCAGGTCAAGTACAAGGAGCTGCTTTTGCTTTCACAGAAAATACATTTAATAAAAATTGACACCTTATTTTATAAATTCCTAATGGGTTAGTCAAAAATATTTTAATGACTACAAGGATATAATTTTAGTTTGTCACACATTTTGTGGATAAAAACATAAGTGATATTCTCAGTTTTAATTCTGTATAGAGTAGATGAGGAGGTAACTTTTACTGTACAGTGGGCAGGAACAAAAGATATGGAAAGGAGTGAAATCTCTTTCCATTTGTCCAAGTAAGAAAAAAAATTTTAGATCAGACCAACACTTCTCTTCACCAGGTAAGTCGACAAGAATTCTGGGAAACTTCAAAGCATGAAGCCACATAAATCAGAAAGTGTTTAATGGTGTACATATTTGTAATTTCTTTAGTGTAACTCCTTAAATCCCAGGTAGGAATATGACTTAAGTACACTAATGTAAAACTAAAGCATTGCAAAAACTTACCCAGACTTTACTACAGCTAAACACTAGGAGATAGATCCAAAGCCCTGAGCCACAGGGAAAGCCCTCATCCAAAAAGACTAATTCAAAAAGGTATTAGCATTATGGATGTGTCTAGTGGCCATTTAATAAAGAGACCCTTTGGGGGATAAAAAATAATTCATCCAGTGATAAAAGTTCACTAAAATACAACCTTTTATAAATTCATTCCCCCTAAAGCAGTGACAGTTGGCTAATTCAGTTCCTTCCATAAGAAAGCAAAAGAACAACTGGAAACAGCGCAATCTATGAAAAATGTGAAGAAATGAATGAATGCTAAACACAAGAATTTCTCTGATTTCCCCCTCCCAAACATGGAAGTCAGACCACCTCAGAAATGAACCAGACTGCCTTTAAATGCATTTGACATTTCACCTATTTAAAGGTGTTGAGGGGGAGGGGGTCCCAGAAGACAGGACAATTAATCGGAAAAACACTGGGAAAGGCTACCTTCCCCCAGTTTGTCTCTAATACCACCCTGGCATAGAAGTTAAAACATTCTAATTCAAAAGGTCACTTCATTGATTTAAGGTTTGCCCTCCATAAGTCATCTTATAAAATGTAAATGTATTCCTTGAAAGAAAATACACAATAATGTTAATTCACTGACAAAATAACTTATAAATCGATGTCTCAAATTAACAGAGGTGAGTTTACTCTGGAAAGATTAGAGTAAGGGCAAGAGTATTTGGGGGGTTAGGAACCATAGTCTTAAAAACATGAACCAAGGATAGCTGAGGAGAAAGGGATATGGATAGATTGTGACATGTTCTGGAAAGCCAGCAGGCTGTACCAGGACCTGAAACTTGGGTTCAAGAGGGACGGACAGATGAAAAGAGGAAAGACTTAAATTTTTACCCTTTCCACCTTTTTTTCCTAAGGATAGTGCTAGGTATAAGATACCGCAGAGTCTAACAGAATTCTCTCCCTAACTTCCTCTCCAGCCTCATAATGTGGTTTGGTCTTCTCTTTCTTTTTCTCTCTTCATCTTCCTGCTACTACACCCCTCCCTCCCCACCCCAGCCCAGAACATGCTGCTTCACATGATAACTATATCCTATACTGAGTTCTTACTTTATGCCAGGAATTGCTCTAAGCATTTTTCATGTCTCATTTAATGCTTATAGGAACACTAAGAAATTATCATTTTTAACAATTAGGGGTGCCTAAGTGGTTCAGTGGGTAAAGGGTCTGCCTTCGGCAGGAGGTCATGATCTCAGGGTCCTGGAATCAAACCCCTTACTGGGCTCTGTGCTCAGTGGGGAGCCTGCTTCTCCCTCTGTCCCTGCCCCTCCCCCTGCTTATGCTCTCTCTCTCTCTCAAATACATAAATAAAATCTTCTAAAAAAAAAAATTGGATAGGGGCACCTGAGTGGCTCAGTGGGTTAAGCCTCTGCTTTTGGCTCAGGTCATGATCTCAGTCAGGGTCCTGGGATCAAGCCCCGCCTGCTTCCCCTCCCCCTCTGCCTGCCTCTCTGCCTACTTGTGATCTCTCTCTCTCTCTGTCAAATAAATATTTTTTTTTAAATTGGATGATAGTACACATAGTTTTCTTAGGCAGATTAAATAAGAAGAAGCAGGGATGCCTGGGTGGCTCAGTGGGTTAAGCGGCTGCCTTCGGCTCAGGTCATGATCCCATCATCCTGAGATCGAGTCCCGCATCGGGCTCCTTGCTCAGCAGGGAGCCTGCTTCTCCCTCTGCCTCTGCCTGCCTCTCTGTCTGCCTATGCTCACTCTCTCTGACAAATAAATAAAATCTTTAAAAAAAAAAAAAAAGCAGCAGCACTTAAAAAGTGCTCAATCAATCCCACTTGCCTCTTATTTATCTCACCTTTGCTCTTGTAGCCGTCCCTTGGTGATTAGGAAATCCACTGTCCAATGGCTTATCAGATAGTTAGGCTAATATTTAGGTAACAGATATTTTATGTCTCAAACTGGTTCCATTATCTTTCATTATCCTCTCCAGTTAGAAGTCATTTCAGACTTTCAGCTTCACCTCTTAGTGACAATGTGTGTCCCTGCTAGAAAATTGCTTACTCTGAGGAATCAAAGTCTGAAAACATCTCTAAGCCTTCTCCCTCCCTCCATTTTAACATTCCACAGACTTATTTTGTGTCCCAGGGTACTCTTTGGAATATATTATTGTATAGATACAATAATACAGAAGTATAGAAGTATAGATACAATTGTATAGATACAATAATACAGAAGTATTGTATAGATACAATAGTACAGAAGATGTGTCGTAAGAAAGATCAACCATCAAGTTGAGGGTTTAGCAGAGGCCTAGAATATAGTAGGCATGCCGTAAAAATTTTTGAATGAATAAAGGAAAGGACTCTATCACATCTTTAAATCAAAGAAAATATTTTAACATTCTTTGAGCCTATAATTCTGTTAAAAAATCAAACATTATGTAAAGCTTAGAGGCAGCTAGGGCTAGTTTCATGTCTGACATCTGTCATATTCATTTTCTGGTGAAGAATGTTTAGAGCACTAAGAAATCTTGGGGAAGGCATTTTCATTAAGTGCATTCTACTGATATTTTATTTGAGTTAATTCCTTGTTGAATGGAATCTTAGCCAAGTCAGAGACTTGAAGGATTGCTCGTAATAACATGGACCTTCTTCTGGTCCATTCAGGTCATTCTTACCCTGGGCAGAGTATAAAGATCTCAGTCACCCCAGCACTAAAGTGTGTTGATTGTGTAGAGGCTCCTCTCATTTTACATTCATTGAACACTGAGACTGGAAATAAATCTAGGATATGCTGACTAATTCTCCTGGCAGATATCAGCTTTTAACATGCAAGAGATATTCCCCCTGTCATTTGCCTGAAGGGCATCGGAGGGAGAGAGGAAAATGTACTTCCTCAGAGTGAGCTTAGTCTAAGTTCTCACACAATCAATATTATTATATTCTCTTGGGTTCAAGGCACAAGGAATTGTGATGGATAAGTAATAAAAAAGAAAAAAGTCTGTCACTATTTCATCACCACATTTTAGTAAATATCACAGTGGAATGGTTCAGAGGCAATCAGCAATTCCTTCTAACAGGATTCAACGGCTTAAATAACCAGACATCATCTGGTTAGATAGACTCAGTTTCACAGTTTCAGTGCATCAGAGTGCTCTAAGCGTAGCATCTTCTTGCTGATATAAGCACCTATGACCACCACAGGACTTGAATTGCTCACCATTACTCACTTTCTACAAAGGGAAACTAGAGTCATTGCTTATGTTCATTCATTGTCTCATTAATTACCAACAACAAACCCAAGTCATTTGTTTTCTCTTTAAACTAACTTAACCTAATGGGCAGTCAATTGCAGTGTTTGAGAGAAAAGCAAAAGGCAATGAAAGACAATATTTTTTTTTAAATCTGAATGATTTAGAATTACCTAACAGAATATAAAAATACTTACTAAAAAAACAACATCAACAACAAAGAGAGAGAGAGAGAATAGTGGGGACAGTGATGACAAGGTATGCCTCAGGGTCTCCAAAAATGCAATATTGATAAGTTATCTAAACAATCTCAATGATAGCACACTCTTAAGTAGAAGAACGCCTCAGCTTTATAAAGAGAAGTAATTTGGGACACCTGGGTGGCTCAGTTGGTTGGGCGGCTGCCTTCGGCTCAGGTCATGATCCCAGCGTCCTGGGATCGAGTCCCGCATCAGGCTCCTTGCTCGGCGGGGAGCCTGCTTCTCTCTCTGCCTGCCACTCTGTCAGTCTGTGCTCACTTAAAAAAATCTTTAAAAAAAATAAAGAGAAGTAATTTAATTTCATTGTTCTGTGTGACTAGTATGAGAATGAGTAATAAATGTACAGAGACTGGAAGAAGCAGAGAGGAAAAGAGAAAAGAACATAGATGAGAACAAGACACAGAAAACAATAAACAAAGAGAAGAAGAGAGAGAGAGAAAGAAGAAAAGTATGCCACTGAGCAAGAGATGATATGGGTAACACAGATCGCAGTTTGTACCTTCTTCCCTAAACTCATGACCTATGAATGTTTAAAACTCATCTTGGGATTTTTGCAAATGGTGGGAATTGGGGGTAGACAGACTTCATTGATTCCAACTTTGAATGCCTCTAGGAGAATTCTGAAGCCATTCAAATATCCTACCCCTTTTAGATAACTTGATCTTTTTTTTTTTAAAGATAGATAGATAGATTGATTGATTGATTTGACAGATAGAGATCACAAGCAGGCAGAGAGGCAGGCAGAAAGAGAGAGGAGGAAGCAGGCTCCCTGATGAGCAGAGAGCCTGATGTGGGGCTCGATCCCAGGACCCTGGGTTCATGACCTGAGCCAAAAGCAGAGGCTTTAACCCACTGAGCCACCCAGGTGCCCCCTTAACTTGATCTTTTTGTGCAAACATTCTAAGTTTTTCTCTATCTTTGGAGTTCTGTAAGTAAGGGTTAATTCATGGGAGACTGATCCCTTGCCAACTGGCCTTCCAAAAAGGTGTTATCCCCCTACAAAGCTCCTTCAAACTCAGCCCTAAGCAGAGCTATGGAAATCAGTCCTGGTCAATTTAAAGCTCAGAGCACAGTCCCCTGATCACACTACAGTGAGTATGATAATCCCGTCTTCGTCTTTGAAAGCTGAGGTAATGAATCATGCTACTAGCTTACAATGTCATACAGGCACAACTGCAAAACTTGACCCCAATGCCCATATTACATCAGAGGAATACTGGGGGCTCCCTTAACCATGAATGCTAAACTAGCAGATTAGGGTGAGAGTCAAGAATTCCCTCCAGTCTCTCTGGATTCTATCCCAGCTCTCGAGCAATCAGAAGACAACCAGTGGTTCCATAATCATGCAGCTAAAAAGTTCCCCAACCCAAGAATTAGAATCCCTCCTCACTGGAATCTGACATCCAGCCCTGCCTGATCTCTGGGCATTGGCAAGAACACAACACTCTCTCCCATCTCCTTCAGTGTCCCATCAGTAAACACCACCCCACAAGGCCAACATGTGTTTTACAGGGTTGTGTAATATTGTTTACACATAGCCAGTGACTTTACAAAATATACCTTATTATAGAAAGATTCCCAATTTTAATAAGATAGACTACTAAGACTGTGAAACTATGAATTTAAAGCTACTTCCACTGCTATTCTATTCCCCACCCTTCAATTTTTTTTCTTTTTTTCAAAAATCACCAGGACATATAATCATTGGGACTAAAACCAGCCCAAACATTAGAGCCTCTTCAGTCCCACCTCACCCCCACTTGGGTAGGCAGCCAGTCCACACCTTTTGGTGTGGTAGTCAACATATATAATATTTCTATAAAACAATCAAAATGCCATCATCATATATTGAATAACAAAATGGGTTTTCACACACTGAGGAGTATGAATTCTACTTACAGAAGAAAATACAAATTTCCACAATTATAATCCATTATTCCTGATAGGCTTTTCTCTATTTAGAGGGGAGTCTCTCTGACTGTGATAATTCATCATCAAATCAGTAGTCTCTTGGTATTCTGAACAATTTAGGAAAAATAATAAAATATTGGATTAAATAGCATTAAGAACCTTCTTCGTCTCAAAAAAATATAACCTCATATAAAAGTGGATACCTCGGGGTGCCTGGGTGGCTCAGTTGGTTAAGCAGCTGCCTTTGGCTCAGGTCGTGATCCTGGAGTCCTGGGATCGAGTCCCACATCGGGCTCCCAGCTCCACGGGGAGTCTGCTTCTCCCTCTGACCTTCTAGCCTCTCATACTCTCACTCACTGTCTCTCAAATAAATAAATAAATCTTTTAAAAAAAAAGTGGATACCTCACTATTTTGAAAATGGAGTTGAACATTCATTTCTGCAGTACATTTAAAACTTTGATAGTTCTTTGAAATTGCATTTTAAACTACTTCTTGTTTTGTTCTAAAAGGAGATTTTTTTCCCTATTTTCCCTGAAGGTTTTCCCTGAAACAAAATTTTTATCTGAAGTTCTAAAAGATATGCTGCTCTGTCCTCTCCTTTATTTCGAATTACTTCTCCCTCCTAGCATGTTCTTTTTTTTTTTTCTCTTCTGATTTGAAAGCAGAATTAGAAATTCTATGAGAAGTAGAAGCTTTGAGAAATAAAAACCTGCATAGACTTTGCTCCAATGTTTAATAAAAAGGCATCCTTTTTTCTAGGTGCTTTTGCTTGTGGAGGCTCACTGACACCGAACTAGTACAAGCGAACTAGTCCCCTGGCCCCCAACTGAACAAACATTAAAATCTGTCAGTAGGCATTTCTCAGTGTGAGAAGGCTCAAAAAGTCAACAGTAAATCTACTTTCTCCACTGGAGATATTTCTGCTACGATGTTGATTCTCAACCTATTTCAAGAACTAGTTACCCCTGGGGACTGATGATAAGCTACTCTATCTTTCATAACTAAATAGCTTAATTTGACCATTGGGGCACTCAACCTAAATCTACGCCAGCTTAAGACCCCTTAGGATCCCATGCGTGAATTTTTCCCAAGGCATACTACTCAGAGGTTGTGTGCATTACAGGTTAGAGCACAGGCTCTGATTCTGGCTCCACCCCTTATCAGCTGTGCATCCTCAGGCAAATTGCTTAAGGTCCCTTTGCCTTAGTTTCCCCACCTGTACGTGCAAATGATTCCGACGAAAGAAACTAATTCATTTTAGGAAAGTCCATGGCACAGAGGAAGCACTCAAAATCATCAGAGATTGCTCTGAAATCACATGATCAAAGGGCAATGAATTATGCTATCTTACCACAACTCCTACTTCTTTTTTACAAATCTCTTGACAATACTAATCACTCTATAGAATCACTTATCTATAATTGTTTGAAGGAAAAACTGCTATAGAGTAAGAGCAAATTCCAGAGACAATCTGGAAGGTTATTTCCCTTCATCTGACAGCAGCTCTGATCACAGATACAAGAAACTGGCTCTTGAGTCTATGGTTACAAAAGGGTCAGTTTCAGAAATCCAGACTCAGAAGTGTTGAGCCTGAGCCTATTAAAATGAGCAGTTCCTTCAGGATAATTCAGCAACTGGGGGCATTTTCAATGGTTACACTCCCTAGATTAAGCCTCATGCCCCCACCTAGTATACTAGCCCATGCATAACGAAATTATCTTGTTTACAACCTCAATCCCTGACTCAGCTGAAAAATACACACTTATAATGATAACAATCTCCCAGTAATCCAGATACCTGGAAATAAGCAGTATATCTGCTAAGAGACTCATGAATCATGAATCTCTACCCTGTGAGACTTTGGGCAAATTACTTACCCTATCTCAGTCTCAAAGTTTACATAAGAAAAATGTGGGTAAGAAGAGTTCCTTGCAGCATTTACTATGTGAATTCAAGATAAAATATTTAAAGTCCCCAGTACACTTCTTAACAAAGAATGGATTTTAAATACATAGTTATTACTTGTATTAGTGCTATTATCATGTAGGTGAAAAAACAGCATATATGATTGCCTTATCCATGAGTATGGATATGATCTTAATGAAGCTAAGGGAGTAGAATAAAAATAAGAGGAAAAGTAATCACAATAAAAAATGGGAGAGAGGGCGCCTGGGTGGCTCAGTGGGTTAAGCCTCTTCCTTCGGCTCAGGTCATGATCCAGGGTTCTGGGATTAAGCCCCGAATAGGGCTCTCTGCTCAAAGGGGAGCCTGCTTCCCTCTCTCCCTGTCTCTCTGCTTCCCTCTCTGCCTACTTGTGATCTCTGTCTGTCAAATAAATAAATAAAATCTTTAAAAAAAAAAATGGGAGAGAAATGAGAATTGAAAGACTAGGCCTAATGAGCTTGTCTTTATGTATCTTTATATCAGGGGCTACAGACATCTCGAAAACCAGATAAAAACCTAAGAACCCTATCTCCAGAAAAACAAATCTACACATTACACAAAATTTTATGGCTCCAAGAAGTCTGGGGCACGAACTATGAGAGGCTATACCGGTGTTTTCCAAACTACATCACAGCCCATTGTGGGTAAAAGCAATTTAATCTGTTTGACCAGCTTATTTGAAAGAAATACATACTTATGTATATCTACAGAAAATAATATGACAATATTGGAAAGTATTACATATAATAGTATTATTAGTTGACAAAACCTTTGTGTGTGTGTGTGTGTGTGTGTGTGTGTACTCATAGGTACACCAGATCACAAGGTTAAATACATTTAGATATACTAACTAGAGTGATTACTATAACTATGTACTTCCAAAACAGATATCTCTAATAAGAACCCACCCATTCTTTACTTTTTAGCCTAAATGCAATTTATTAAAAAGAGCAGAGAAGAGAGAGTACAGGCCCCCTAAGGACAGGATGGAACAAAACCAGCAGTGCAAGTCTGTTTCCTGCTCCGAGTATTCTCTTGTTGCCCCACTGAGTCATCTTGTTGTTGATAGGCATCTTCAAGATGTGAACCCAATCATTTTATACTCTTCTGTGATAAACTACTTGAGAAGTAGCCAAAACTTCCTCCCATCCTTCAGACATAATAAGAATATGAACTCAAATATATTATGCCTATTATTAAATAGTAGGCATGTTATAATAAGAATGTATATTCTTTTATTGAATAATATAAAGCTATAATTTTAGGACATTGGGGTGTCAGAAGCCCTATGTATAAAATCCAAAAGAAGCTCCAAGTAATGTGCTGAGTATTACCAATAAGCTTTTGAAACTTAACATACACCTTTTTCTTTGTGTGTGGAGCAAACAATTAAACAATATATTAAGAAATCTAGGGGGTGCCTGGGTAGCTCAGTTAAGTCTGTGTTTGGCTCAGGTCCTGGAATCGAGCACCACATCAGGCTCCTTGCTCAGCAGGGAGTCTGCTTCTCCCTCTCGTACCCCCCACCACTTTTGTGCTTGCTCTCTCTCAAATAAATTAAGTCTTTAAAAAAAAAAAAAATGTAGGGGCGCCTGGGTGGCTCAGTGGGTTAAGCCTCTGCCTTCAGCTCAGGTCATGGTCTCAGGGTCCTCGGATCGAGCCCCGCATCAGGCTCTCCGCTCAGTGGGGAGCCTGCTTCCTCCTCTCTCTCTGCCTGCCTCTCTGCCTACTTGGGATCTCTGTCTATCAAATAAATAAATAAAATCTTTAAAAATAAATAAATAAATGTAGATCATCATCTGAAATTTTTATAAATGTTTTCAGAAGAGTATGAGAGAGACATTAAGCTCTTTTCAAACCTACCTATAAAATGTGAAGCCACTCTAGTAAGGGGAGCCTCTCACCTATATGAAAATGAAGAGCCAAATAGAACGCTCTGCTCTTCAATTAAGTAACAAAAATAAAAGGGTAAGGCTGGATGCTAGGAGGTAAATTCTATAAATAATACTACACAGAAGGAACCACTGTGTTAAGAATGGGCCACCAAGAATTACAACTGTTTTCACATTTATATAATAACAATCCACACATGATAAAAGTCCTCCATCCAGGGCGCCTGGGTGGCTCAGTGGGTTAAGCCTGTGCCGTCAGCTCAGGTCATGATCCCAGGCTCCTGGGATCCAGCCCTAAATCGGGCTCTCTGCACAGCAGGGAGCCTGCTTCCTCCTCTCTCTCTGCCTGCCTTTCTGCCTACTTGTGATCTCTGTCTGTCAAATAAATAAATAATATATATTTTTTTAAAAAGTCCTCCACCCTTTCTCTTATTCTCCAGGCCTTTAAAAGAATCTCACCTATGCTCATGCTCCTTTCCACCAGCCATTTATAGCTTACCATACTATCTTTCTCTCTACAAAGCCTCACCCTTAAGATGTATACCAGGTAAACTTAAAGTCAAAATGTTGTGGAATAAAAAGTGTGGATAAGAAAAATCTTTAGTCTCAATGTTTGTCCTAATATTATTACTAAAATTGTGGGAAAATATATTCCTTCAGGATTCCCTAACACTTCCATATTTGTGCCTCAGAGACCATTTACAGAGAAATGGAAGAGGTAGGGACAAGAAATGCCCTGATCTCTTTTGAATTCCTCTATCAAACCCATGATGTATATAGAGTAAGTTAGAAAAGGAAACAACAGAGCACTTGGCAGTGAAGGCGTCTGAAGTGAAGGCACTCCATAGTGATAACAACCTCACAAGAGATGTGTGGCAATACAGCATTTTCCCCAGTAAACAGGCAAAAAATTTGTTCATGCTTCTGGTTACCTTTATCAATGTTCTCCCAACATAGTAACAATGAAAAAAAAATCTACATGGCTTCATAAGAGAGATAGATAATATAAAGATGGTCTTAAGTCTTAAATGTGACTAGCCTTTTTTATTCTTCCACTTTAATCGGCAGTTTAGGATTGATACAAACCTAAGAAACTAGTGTCCCAGAAGGTGAAGAAAATATTATTAGCATGAAATCTGGAGTAGAGTATTGCCATAATCACTAGAAAGTGGTAGTTCTTCTAAAATTAAGGAGCACTGAGAGCTTAAATATTGACAAGAGCTACTATGCCAGTTAATACACACATTATGAATTAACACATCATATTATCAACTTACAAAGAGCAAAGGACAAAATGAAGCAATAAAATTAAATCTACAAAATAGAAACACCTCCATGGTTTCATTCTATTAATAAAGTCTAGAAAAGAAGAAAACAAAGTTTGTCTTGTAAGTTCTATAAGGTTCAATGGTTATAACTGAAAGTAGATAAAAGGAAGACAAAATGGAGTACACGTAGAAAGACATGGAAATGCATTGTTTTGACTTTTTATTCAATAAAAAATTAAGGTCTTGCATCTGTAAGGTATATGAAATACCCCACCCTTACTTTCTTCTTCCAACAGGGAAAAGCTTACATAATAGCTAGATCAAGAGAAAATAAAAGTACCCTTTTCCTACTACATCAGGGTACTCTGGAACAAATTTTAAGAAATCTAATATTATTTATTAATAGCCAGATACATCCTTCACATGATATAACCCCAACAGTTGCTATGTACCTATGAAATCATTATTATTCTTTTTTTTTTTAAAGATTTTATTTATTTATTTGACAGAGATCACAAGTGTGCGGAGAGGCAGGCAGAGAGAGAGGAGTAAGCAGGCCCCATGCAGAGCAAAGAGCCCGATGCGGGGCTTGATCCCAGGACCCTAGGATCATGACCTGAGCTGAAGGCAGAGGCTTTAACCCACTGAGCCACCCAGGTGCCCTGAAATCATTATTATTCTTATCTAAATCTGTGATGAACAACTAAATTCCTATAAAATATTAAAGAAAATTGACTAAGAATTCAGGAGAACATATTTTAAAAGATTACACAGCAGAATATATTCAAGGAAATTCAAATGAATATTTTTATAAGAACACATTATTGATGATCATGACTAGGATAAGGATGCCTCATGCCCACAAAGAATGTTTCTTATAATAAATGAATAATCAAGGAAGAACAAGTAAGACATTTGTTTTTTGCTTAATAAGAAGCTTAGATATGGCTAGGCAGGGGTGGGTCTGGAAGTTCAACAATACCCTCAGTCTCAGATTTTTTTTTCCATCCTTCCTATCAACCATCACTGGCATGTTAGTATGTTTAGTGTTTATTGTCTAACAGTCTAACAAGTCCAAGCATCATGACCACAGTCATGGGCAGGAACAAACTGGTAGCCAAGCTACTCTCTTTTTTAACAAGGAGAAAAATTTCTTTTACCAACTCCACAGGGGAATTCCCTTTATGTGGCACTGGGTAGAATTTGGTCAAGTGAACCCTTCTAACTAAAAGAGAGTGTGGGAGACTGACTTTATGGCAAAGAATAGCACTGTCATGATTGGATTAGGCAACGGCACACTGCTTTACAACAAATTCAGGGTTATGTAAGAAGGAAAGAAATTGTTGTTGGATAGCATCTGCCTCGTATTAATTATATAGCCAGTCAAATGGAAGTAAATAACAGAAAAGCTGAATGTGATAATTCCATGAAATTCCCTGCCTACTAAAAATAGTTTTCTAAATTTTTGTCCATTCCTATAATCAACAGTTTCAAGATTATGCTGTCAGTATAGTGTATAGCATTTCCTATATTCTGCCTAATTATATAATTTCACTTTTCCTCATAATTCCCTCAGAAACATGCAGGTGAACAAGTAACTAAAATTCCCTTCCAGGTCTTAATAAAGAAAGAGAGGCTTGCTTTTATTAGATGGAGATGGAGATCAGACCATGCCGGTGAGGCATTCAAACTATATCAAGGATGCTATCAGAAGGTAAACTGTTCCTAAGACTTTCCAGGACTAGAGATGAGTTGTTCCTGCCACCTCCAGAGCCTGGGAAAGTTTCTAGCAATCTCAAATACACTCAAAGTGGGAAAGAAGCTAATCTAAGTTGTCGCCCCAAAGGCTCAACAGGGGAGGAGTTCTTGGGGAGCCTCCATGAGCTCTATGGGATTTTTCCTAAAGTCTGAAGGGTCTAAGAAAGCACCAGGACATCTTTAGATTCTCATCTCTCCCTCCTTCCTTGAATTGTCACAGATACAAAAAGAGCCAACCATTCGTCCATAATCTGGAGATTTTCCTTCAGTAAGAAAGGAGAAGTAATGGGGTAGGAGAATTATGAACATGTATGAAAATAGAAGCTAGAGGTAACTGTTTCAAAGTGGGAAAGTTTGTTAATATTGTGAAATACTACAAGGTGATGGAGGAGGATAAAGCCAAAGAAAAAAAATCATTTAGCAATTCAAGCTTTTAAAGGGAAATTTCTATGTAGTGGTAGAGCCTGACACCACAATCTGAGGAAAGGAGAAATGAAGAAAGTACAGACTATGTTAGATTACTTTTTCTAACTATTTTGGTGAAGACAAGAAAAAATAGAGTGGTAGTTCAACTAGACATCATTGGCAATAAAAGGAATATGAAATGAATGTTTCCCTATACTTCAGATCACAGAGAGCTCAGCCAGTCATTTGATCCTCTTCTAGAACATTTTAAATACATAAATTACCGTCAAATGCTCCTACTTAGTACGAATCACCTGGTGAAATGCTTCACAGGTAGCTGAACACTACTGAAAGTTTTTTTGTAAATGCTAACAAGAAATAACATGAAATATCCCTTTCTAGTTTCTTGAAGGGGGAAAAAAAAAATGTATGTGAGGCAAAAGTAAAGAGAAGCAAGCCTACAGCAATCCGCTAGGGAAAATTAATGGTTCAAAAGTCACGACTATAGCAGGAGTGATGCTGACCTAAGAGGTGAAGAGGAAACTCCATTAGTATGTTTTTTCCTTCCTCTGAGCTGTAGTGCTCTGTCCCTTGAGAATGCTAAGGGATTTTTTTACAGCGTAAGGGCTTCCCATTTATTGCAGTGGCACTCCACTTTCGCAGTTTTTCAAATAAAGGCCCTTTCGTTGTCCATCATGGCATAGTTCAAATAATTCAGTGTTTCTGACTCAGACTTTAAGCCAAAGTCTCTTAGGCCCCTGCTAGATGCCATGTGGTATAACTCCTGATGTAAGCTCACCTTCCCTTCAGTCAGTGGGTTCACAGAGCTGGGGCTGCATGGGTTTCCTGCCAGGTTCTTTAGTCCTAAGTATATCTGAATCAAGTTCTTCTTCATTTTCCAGCTTTCTAGACTGACCCTTTTCCTTTGGTCTCCAAAGATGTAGAGAAACTATTTACAATGATGCAGATATGACATAACCTTTCTTAAAAGACTCCCTTCCCATGTTCTAAATACTATTGGGAGGAAAAGAAATATTTTTGTGATGATTGCTATAGCAAATGCTCAGTAAGTAACTGTCAAAATAAAATTGCATCGTCAGGACTCCTAAATGGCTCAGTTAGTTAAACAGCTGCCTTCAGCTCAGGTCATGATCCCAGGGTTCTGGGATCGAGCCCCGCACTGGACTCCCTGCTCAGCAGAGAGCCTGCTTCTCCCTCTTCCTCTGTTTCCCGGCTTCCTCTGTTTCCCGGCTTGTGCTCTCACTCTCTCTCTGTCAAACAAATAAAATAAAACCTTTAAAAAAATAAAATAAAATAAAACTGCATTGTTAAAATCTAAATGTGCAGAGACTGCTTCTTCTATGAGCATGTATCTCTCAACCTAATGCTGTCTATATTTTTTTTACTCCGAGTCTTATCTGGTACCAAAACTCTGATATAGATCAGCAAATAAGATATCCAGGAATAAACAGCATCAGCTTCCAAAACTACTATGCCAAATCTTAAGCTTTTGGCAAGACACTGCATAACCATCTCTTAGCTTGGCAGATGGTGGGTATATATTTATTGGAGACTACCATATTGGTTGAGAGAGCCAGAGTTTTTATGACAGCTCCACCCCTTACTACGTAACTTTGAGCAAACAATTTAAGTCTATTCACCTTGGTTTCCTCTTCTTGTAAACAGGAATAATACCTCTCTTAGAAAGACATTGCAGAAATTAGATAAGGTCTTTGGGGAGTACCTAGCTCAAGATAAAGTTGAAAAAATATTACTCATTTATTATAAATACAAAAATGTTTTTCTCCCATTATATTAGTAATTTTATTTTGGGCACCTTCTTCTAGAACTTACTCTTCACTTTCTCAGTCCTCTTTTGGACTTCCCCCTGAAGAAAATATTAAAAACCAAATTCACCCCTCTCAATAGCAACGACAACAAATAAAAGGACAAAATTATCAAAGATTGTGCTTTATTTGGTTTGGGAAAGGTGTTTCCTTTAAATAGACAAGCAAAAAATGAAACATTCACTCCATATATCTTGGACTACCATGCCATGGATTTGGACAGCTTCTGGTTATCATACAGCACCTTAGAAACTGGGTGAGAGGAAACACAACAAATAAAAGATTGTATTTCCTTCTAAATGTCACACGGTGCTATTCACCATTCAATATTCTGGCCTTAAAAAAATTTTCTGATTTGCACAGTAGTTTGGAAGTTTTAAAGCACTTTCTAATGCAAGAGCTCTCTCAATTTTTTTTTTTTTTAAAGTTGACTCCATGCCCAGCAAGAGCCCAACAGGGGACTTGAGATCATGACTCTGAAATCAACACCTGAGTCAAAATTGGGTCAGATGCTTAACTGACTGAGCCACCCAGGTACCCCCCCTCTTTTTTTTTTATAATATACACAACAGGGGTGCCTGGGTGGCTCAGTTGGTTCAATGTCCACCTCTTGGTTTCAGCTCAGACCACAATCTCAGGGTCCTGAGATTGGGCTCCACACTCAGCAGGGAGTCTGCTTGTCCTTTCTCCCCCTCTGTTCCTTGTCCAGCTCTCTCTCTCTCCCTCACTAAAATAAACAAAAATTTTTAAAAAATTTAAATATCTACAATCCCTATGAAATAGAGAAATAAACTATCACTTATCTTTTTCTAAATTAGAAACCTAAAGCTGCTAGAGGGCAAATTTTCATCCATAGTTACACTGTTAGTGAGGGGTTGGACAGGGAGTTGAACCAAGGCTTTCTGTCTTGAAGGCTGATACCCACTGAAAGCTTCCTCCAAAATACACTGATTAATGAATAAAAATGACAGATCTACCAATCCTTTAATTAAATCCTTTTAGAAATGCCTGAGGCAATTAAATAGCAGCCACATCAACTGATACTCTTGCAGCATATTAGGTCACTTATGAAGGAGTGTGAGTTAGATCCATAGTTCTCTACATTTAGCTGAATGCTCAGAAAAGGGAATTAATGAGAAGATTATTTAAGTATTTAAAAAGTGCTTCTAGGAGCACAAAGAAATATGAAAGACTATAGTTTTTAAACCTACCAGGAGCATCCGTAATCTTGCTCATATCCTCATCCACAGCCTGTAAACTAGCAGGCTTTTTTTTATAACAAAAATTCTATCACCCAAAATACATTAAAACTATGCCTGAAGAATCAACATTCTCCAATTAGTAATATTAAGTTCTGGTTATTTTAGATCAATTAGTCATTAAAAAATAAGAATTTATTTGGCTTAATTGCTTTTCTGAAGGAAACTCCTATTGGATATCAATCCCCTTTGTTTAAAAAACTAGTGTTTTAGTCTATTTTGTTTGGTTACTGGTTAATGTACCAATACAGGTACCAAGGTAGAATGCATCATCCCTAACCATTCTGAAGAAGCAAAATAATATTAAAAAAAGGAATATGATGGGCACCTGTGTGCATTAGTAGTTCAGCGTCTGCCTTCCCCTCAGGTCATGATCCTAGGGTCCTGGGGTCCAGGGCTCCCTGCTCAGCGGGAAGCCTGCATCCTTGGGCTCCCTGCTCAGCGGGAAGCCTGCTTCTCCCTCTCCCACTCTCACCATCTCTATCAAATAAATAAAATATTTTTTAAAAAAGAAAGAAAATAAAAGGAAAAAGTATGAGGATTCAAGAGAGATAAGACTAGACTTATATTCTAGATCTGCTATTTACTAGCTGAGAGCTTTGGAAAGGCCCTATTATATACCCCAGTCTCTGTTACATTGTCTAGAAGGGGGCATTTATAGTGTCATTTCACCAAGTAGTTGTGAGGATTAAAATAGATAATTTATGTAAAGGTCCTGTAGTGTTTATTATTATGTTTTCCAACTATACAGCACCTTTTCAATACCCTTCCAAAGTCTGGGAGATTGCCAGCATTATGGCCTCTTATACAGCACCTTTTCAATACCCTTCCAAAGTCTGGGAGATTGCCAGCATTATGGCCTCTCCTCCTGGGAGTAGAAGGTAAGAATCCTAATCCTTCTTAAACCTAGGATGCAGACATATGACCCAGGCTTCCCCCCTAGTCAGATGCCCCTCCTACTCAGTATGCCCAGTGTTGACAGAATGACCTTGGGCCTGTACCCTGCAGTAAGACCAATAGGATCTCCCTAAGACAATCCAGCAATGTGATTTCAGCTAATATCACTTCATAAACCAATATAATTTAATAAACCCTTTTAACAAGACTAGCTACAGTGGTTTTTGTTATTAGAGACCAAGAAACCCTGACTGAAGCAGAACCTGTTCTAGATATGGCAAGAAGTACACACTCAATGAATAATTGTTCCCTATCACCCTTCCTTATAGGGTCCATTATATTAAACAGCACCATCTAATAACAGTTAACTTTTGTTGAGTACTTACTCTGAACCAGAAAAATGAGAAAACTAAAGCAGAGTGATTCTATCAATTTCCAAAGTTCAAAGGACTAACAAATAGTAGAACCCATCAGATAGGATTATCATCATCATCATCAATAAAAACATGTTATATACATGAGAAAACTGATACCAGAGGGGTGAATAACTTCCCAAGATCACAGAGTTCATAAGCAAAGCAGCCAGGATTTCATATACTACTACTATGTGGGTTTTTTTTTCTATTTTCAGTCATACAGCAATAGGTCTTATCTTTTAAATACTATCTACAAATTACAAGGACAATTTATATCACAGTTTCTAGAAGAATTGTGTCTTTGACCTCTTTCAATAAGAATTATTTAAAACTCTCAAACTATTTACTGTGAATGGAACTGTCTTTTAATCTTCAAGTGGTTCTTTAAAATGAGTTCATGCTAGTGGCATATTCTATAACTGAAGAGTAAGGAATGAGGTCATTATTTCTTGATCGATCCTGATGCCCTATTATCTTCCGCTTTGGAATTACAGACTCTAAATTACATAGTCAATAAATCTCATAGGGTTCATTATAGTTATAGATTCTAGACATCAATTCCTGATTCTGGTACTTTTGTTGGTTAGCCGACTGTCTAGATAGCACCAAACAAGTGAAAACAGCATTATCTAAGAGTGGCCTTTTACTCCCAAGAGCTGTTTCTTATCTTTGTTATTATATACCAACTCTATTAAAGTCATTAACTATGGCTTCAGCACTAAGGATACTGAAGTGGTGGCTATTGTTCCAATGCCAAAATGGTTAGAGACTGTCACAAGACATAGTAGGCACTTAATAGACATCAATTGAATTTTTTAATGAATATTTATGGTATCCATGCTGCTTTATACTGGAAATTATACTGAACACAATCTACACATATTATTTTATAACTGAAAACTTTTTTTAATAAGGAGGACAAAATTTCAGCTTTGAGGGTTCCAAGTTAGAGGCTTCGGGTAGGGGTGGAGGATTCAAAAATTTACATTGTCAGTTTCTTCCCTTTGTGCTTGCTGTCATTCCTGGAAATACAATGAATAGAAAACAAAAGAACCAGAAACACAAAAGCACAAAATTGTTCAATGTGTTCATATTCACATTAGAAATGGGAAACCATAAAACCTGAAAGAATATTTTTAGTCTCATTTCAACCATAGCCAAATTTGAATGATCTAAGGGAGAATTTGGCTACACACAATATAATACTTGATGTTCAAGTACTGACATCAAATTTCTCTTGACATCTCCAATATGAGTGACACAGCTGTGTATATAGGATGCCAAGTCCACAGTTTCGAACACAAAAAACTGGGGAACAATTTCAATGTTTGAGAAACAGAGGACAGACTCATATTTTTTTTTAAAGATTTTATTTATTTATTTATTTGACAGATAGATCACAAGTAGGCAGAGAGGCAGGCAGAGAGAGGGGGGAAGCAGGCTCCACACTGAGCAGAGAGCCCGATGCGGGGCTCGATCCCAGGACCCCGAGATCATGACCGGAGCCGAAGGCAGCGGCTCAACCCACTGAGCCACCCAGGTGCCTCGGACAGACTCATATTTTACTAAATCCATTTGGTCACTTGCTTTGGCTACATTGCTTTGCAATAAATTTTTAGCTTAACAACAAAAGGAACACCAGTAAGGTAGCATATCTCTCAGAGTCATGTTGGGGCAACAGAAGTACATAACTGAAGATTGGCAAGTCAGGAAAGGGGACATTTCAGAGAGTGGGCAGCAATGTAGAGCTTATAAGTCTCCTAAAGGCAACACAGCTTTATGTTTGCTGTCCCCTGACCTGTAACAGCAGAGAGTGTTTGATCCTTGAAGTTTGAAGGTGAGTGTGTACATGACTGAATTGCACTACCAAAAATGTCCAGTGCCGAAAAAAGGGAGACAGGGTACACATGAAACAAGGCTGGCAACACAGAAAGAACTCTTTGAAAGAAAGATGTGGGAGTTGCATGGAAATGCCAACAAAGGGGGACTTTGTTTCCCTGGCTCTGCCTGTAGATGATCACTCTCAGCTAATTACGCTAAATGCCAAGATGTAAAATCTTCCCTGCAGACCCATAAGGAAGGTGTCTGAGAAAATACTGGTAGAATGCTTATAAGAGTTCCAAAGCAGCTTCAAAGAGAGTTGTAAGTAAGATGTGAAAACATCAGGGGAAATCAATGCTGTGTATGCAAGGGAAATGTTTAACTGTACCAAGATATCTGTTCTTTTACTTGTTCCTACAGGAGATCCATCAATGCTTAATTGAAAAATACAGTTACATGAGAGGACATATTACATGAAAAGAGTGTATAACTAGGATTTAAGTAGGATGTCCCAGCATTCCTTGGTCATTGACAATTTGTTCTTAGTAAAAGAAATTTAAAGTCCTGTTTATTCTCCTGCTATTTTCCTCCTTCCTAATTATTAGCCAAACTCCCAGTCACCGAAATCAGTTATTATTCTGATTAAGTTGGCATTTAAAAGGAAGTCATATGCTTACACCTCTCAAAGGGAATTTTCGCCCCAGAAAGACTCTTGTTAACCAAGATCAATTTCTAATTAGTAGATGATTCCTTTCACTCTCCTAACAGGCGGCTTTCAGGCTAGAGGGACTTTTTGTCAGCATTCTTCAAAATATACCTTGGAGGTGACTGCACATAACTAAGCCTAACAGTAACTGTGATCAGTACATTGGATTAGTACCCTGAATTCCCTCTGGTGTTAATTAATATTTGCAAAATGGAAAATTTGATGAAATTTTTATCACTGAAGTACAGTAAGCACCAACATTTATAAAAGATTTTGAGCCTCACTGAAAACTAAATGAAGTGAAATAGTATCTTTATCAGCATATGAAATTTAGAGAAAGTTCTAGTCCAATGTAATTATATATTTTTGTAAAACATGTAAAATTAAAGTTTTAATTACTAGAATCAAGTTAAAGTCACGTGTGAACATAAAACAATGTATAAACTTGTCAAATCACTAAATGCACAATTGAAACTAATGTAACATTGTGTGTCAACTATATTTTAAAAATTTACATGTCAAAGAGTCTTTTTAAGAATACTAGAAATAGTCTACAATATTGCATCTTCTCCTCTCCCCTTGGAAAGTTAATTTCAAGAAAAATAGAAGTCTATCATTATAATTTATGTCATAAAAACCTGACTCTCTAAATATATATATGTATATATATATATATATATTTTTTTTTTTTTAAGATTTTATTTATTTATTTGACAGAAAGAGATCACAAGTAGGCAGAGAGGCAGGCAGAGAGAAAGGAGGAAGCAGGTTCCCTGCAGATCAGAAAGCCAGAGCGGGGCCTGATCCCAGGACCTTGGGATCATGACCTGAGCTGAAGGCAGAGGCTTTAACCCACTGAGCCACCCAGGCGCCCCTCTAAATATATTTTTTAAATAATTTAGACATCTTTAAAATGCTCATCTCAAAATAATACATGAATTATTACAAGATAAACAAATACCAAAAGAGAACCAAACCTAGCATATCTGTTTCAGATATGTGTTTTTAAGTAATAGAAATCTTTTCGTTGTTGTTGTTTAATCTCAAAAAGGTGAGAAATTTAACATTGTATCTTTAGCCAAAAGCTAGGATAAGAATCAGGTATCTACTAAGTTATAGCTCGAGTCATCATTTCCTACACCAAGTATTATGGTTAATTTTATGTATCAATCTGACTAGGCCTTAGAGTGCCCAAACATTATTCCCCTGTGTCCCTGAAAGTGTTTCCAGATGAGATTAACATCTGAATTGGTAGACTGAGTAAAACAGATAACCCTCTTTAATGTGGGTAGAGTTTATCCAATAGGATGAAGATCTAAATAGAAAAAAAAGGCTGAGCTTTCCTTTGAGTAAGAGGAAATTCCTCCAACTCCCTGAGCTGAGCTCTGAACTTGGGCTCAGATTGAAACACTGACTTTTCTTGAGATAAGAAGATTCTCTCTCAGGCACCTGGGTGGCTCAGTAGGTTAGAGCCTCTGCCTTCGGCTCAGGTCATGATCCCAGGGTCCTGGGATCAAGCCCCACATCGGGCTCTCTGCTTAGCGGAGAGCCTGCTTCCTCCTCTCTCTCTCTCTCTGCCTGCCTCTCTGCCTACTTGTGATCTCTGTCTGTCCAATAAATAAAAGATAAAATCTATTAAAAAAAAAAAAAAGATTCTCTCTCTCTCTCTCTCTCACACACACACACACACCCCTAAAAGGAAGGACAAAAATTGCCCTTTGTCCATTTACCACCATCCAGAAAAGGAAGCAAAGGGAAAGGGGAGAAAAGTTTGACCAAAAGCAAATCAACGGCTTCTCAATAAAAAAAATTAGCTTTCGGGGCACATGTGTGGCTCAGTGGGTTAAAAGTCTGCTTTCGGCTCAAGTCATGATCCAGGATCTTAGGATCAAGCACTTGGGGCTCCCAGCTCAGCGGGAAGCCTACTTCTCCTTCTCTGGCTTCCCCTGCTTGTGTTCCCTCTCTTTCTGTGTCAAATAAATAAAACCCTTAAAAAAATTAGCTATCAATATCTGAAGTGTTTACAGAAAAATGAAATATTTTCTTCTCTTTAAATTTATACCAACTTCTCTCAAATTACTACCTACTCCATACTTCTAACAGATTTTTTTAAATTCAACATATTATAGAAACTTATAATCTTCTAAATTTTGTTAACCAACAGAACTTATTAAAACCAGGGGCACCTGGGTGTCTCAGTCAGTTATGCTTCCGACTCGATTTTGGCTCAGGTCATGATCTCAGGCTGGTGAGAACAAGCCCTGCATTGGGCTGTACACTGGGCACAGATTCTCTTTTTCCCTCTCTCTCTCTCTCTCTGACCCTCCCCCACTGTTCTCTTTCTCTCTCAAAAAATCCACAAAAAATTTTTAAAAAAAGAATTTATTATAAACCATTGTATCAAATATTTAGGAGGAATAATTAATTCACTTTAAATGTTCCTCACTATTAAGACATAATGTTGAATAAAGAGTGTGGCATATTTGAGGGAAAAATATAGTAAACATCTGCATCTCACACCAAATAGAAGATATACTAAAGAGCCAAATCCTACTAAGAAATATAAAAGTGCTAGAAGAAAATATAGAATAATTTTTTATAGTTTTCTGGTGGACAAGGTCTGCCTAGGCAAGACTCAAACTGAGGAGTCATAAAGAAAAAGACTACCAAGTGGGATTACATAAATTGATAAATTTCTGTGAGACAAAAACACTTATCTACTATAAGAACAAGCCACAATCTTCAGTTCCAGCCCAGTTAATTCCCATTGACTCTGTAGGAGATGCTTTCGTTGGCAGCTCTAGCAAATTTCTCACTCATGATACAAGCAATTATATCCATTTCCACCCCACCTCTTCAGCCAGTTACTGTTGCCTTGCTATTTGTTGCCCTAGGAGTAGATCCAGGTTCTGTGAGGATCACAGTGGATATAATAAATATGAGAGGCTATCTCCATGAAAAATAGTATCATATTAGAAGTATAAAATTAGATATGGAAGTGAATGCTTAATGAAAATGAGAAAATAAATCACAACTTTTAAAATTAAGAAATGGGGGCACATGGGTGGCTCAGTGGGTTAAAGCCTCTGCCTTCGGCTCAGGTCATGATCCCAGGATCCTTGGATGGAGCCCCACATCGGGCTCTCTGCTCAGCAGGGAGCCTGCTTCCACCTCTCTCTCTCTCTCTCTCTGTCTGCCTCTCTGCCTACCTGTGATCTCTGTCTGTCAAATAAATAAATAAAATCTTTAAAAAAAATTAAGAAATGATGCACAACACAAAAATTTTTAAATCTAGGGAAACAACCTAGCATTTTTGTTAACTGTACTATACATTTTCTACATTTTGGTTTCCTATTCTTTGATCACAGTTTATGACAATTGTTACTACTATTTTCTAGAGAAAATAAAATAATTTGGTCTTTTTTCTATAAAAGTTGATGGAAACCTATTTTGTTAACAGATTTACAAAGTTTTTTTTCTAGCTTCATAACAATAGACATCACAGAACACATTTATATCCACTTTGGTCATGAAGTGGAGTACTTCACTTTGGTATGAAGTAGAGGTTTTCCTGGAAGCCATTAACTATAAATACAAGTGACTGAGAATCATATATAGCCTACTAAATCCAGACTAAATGATGACCCATCTCATTTTACCCTTAGCCAATTCTCAAAGATATCCACAATAATGTAAAATCTATCTGATAAGAGAAGAAATGAGATGGAAGGGAAAATGGGATGGAAAAGAGAACAGTTTTAACTGATTGTGGTAAAAGTGTCTTACTTTGCAAATTTTACCAAAGCATAAAACCATATAGAAGCATTAAGAGGATCCCTCCCACAGGCTTCAAAGGTGTCCTTTCCAGTGAGGGGCCTGAAACTTAAGCTTTAGTAGGTTAACAGTAAATCCATCTTTGGTTTCTACCCATAACAGGACAAAGTGAAAAAGGAGCCAGAAGAATGAGGAGCAAATGAATGGCAAAAGCAGTGTTTTCAAGAAGTCTACAATCACAAGTCAGCATATATCCAATTCTAGGCAGGTGATGGGTGAGGAGGGGGAAGGTTGTTGGTGTGAAGTAGAGAAGGGAATACAATCAGAATGAAATGTGTTAGAATGTATCAGTCAGAGTAGGAGTCATGTGAGCATTTAATATACAACATCATACTACAGATATACATGTATGGAAGGAACATTTATATGACGATGGCTCTTCCTGAGAGGAAAGAAAGAGAGAGGAGGAGCCTCATGCTGGCTAACTACTTTGCAGACATGATTCTGTTTAACTCTCCCAACAATCCTGGAGAGTGGGTACTATTATACCCATTTTATAAATGGAACCGAACATCAGAGAGGTTATGTAACTTTCCCAAGGTCACAGCAAGGAATTACTAACCCTGACTTCCTCCCAACTTTGTGCCACACTGCCCACCTTCATTGGCAATAAAATAGACTTCATACATCCCAGACAGCAAATGCCCAAACATAGGAATTTTTCAGTATAAGGCTACCGACATTCAAATGAGCTTCTAAAAGTGACCAAATTAATAGAGAAAATAAAGCAAGTGATTTGGACTGTGGTCAGTCTTGTGTAAAGTTGTTGAAGACAAATGAAAGAGGACTTCCTCACAAATAGCAATTCAATAGCAAGGCTGTTCTGCAGCTTTCAATCAAACTTTCACCTGAAGTCTATTGCAGTAGATATCTGAGCTTCCTTCTGCATAAAGAAATTAGACTGGAGACTATGAGCTTGAGTCAGGATGGTATTGAGTGAGCAGTGTCTACTTACCTGGCCAGGGGTTTTCAGCAATTTCTCATAAAATACAGGTTCCAAGCCAGGCAAATTCAAAGTGTGATTGGCATGTGGCAATTAAGTTGATATAAATAAGGGGCTACATAAGTGAAAAGTGGAGAAAGGGGACAAATATAAATGGCCATATAAATTCACTTAGAAGAAATAAAAAAGGGCAAATCTGCGAGGTAAATTTGGGGAGTGAAAATGTCAGACAGTATTTGGAAATCATAAAATCATTGTTTTCTTCATAATCAGAAAACAGAGGCAAGATTAAATAATAACTCATTCACATCTTAGATAACGGGCTTATTTTGTCCTTTATTAAAATAATATTTATAGTGATATCTATTTGCAGAAGTGAGATATATGTATGTATTAGTACATATTTTTTATATATTACTAATATTTGGTGATATTATAAAAGAGCTAAGAACAAATATTTTAAAGGCAGATTAAGAGGAGAAATTAATGTCTGCAATACAACTTTGAGAAATCAGTGACAGTGGAGGTAAATAAGTGAAACTGCATATTTCACTATATATAAAAGAAAATAGCATATGAAAATTGAATCCCTCTACTCATTCAGAAGAGAAAAAAATGAAGGTTTTATTATACATAGATGCCATGGAGTGAAGCCAAATTTAGGATGATCATAAAATTACCTTTCATTTGCTGTCCCAGCATTTGGAAGTGTAACAAATTTCAAGATCAAGCTGCAGCATCTCTTTTAAAGGTGTATCATATATTTGTAAGCCATAGAGTCACATGGAGTGAAAGCTAACACCTAGATTTCATGGATGTAGCTATTTCAGGTGAGGGTAACACTAAGGAAAACAAGAATCTACCTGAAAAACTATACCATTTTAAAAAATAGTTAGAAAAATTCTATCTCCAGCAAATTAAAAGGTAGAGAAACTATATCTTGAGGGTTTTTTTTCTTTTCCCTTTTTACTATACTTTATTTTTTAGAGTAGTTTTAGGTTTGCAGCAAAATTGAGAGGACAACTTTGCACCCACTCATGCATAGCTTCCCCCTTACGGACACATCTTCCACCATAGTAGTACATTTGCTACAAGATGAACCCATCATGATACTTCATTATCACCCAAACACCCCAGTGTCCATTAGGGTACACTTGGCATGGTACATTCTGTGGGTTTGGACAAATGTATAAAGACATGTATCGTTCAGTATAGAAAATATTTTGACCTTTTTGAAATCTAACTTACAGTAGTCCCCCCTTATTTGTGGTTTTGCTTTCTGGAGTTCCCCTTTCAACATTTTCAGTGATCTACTTTCAACTACCATCCAGAAGCAGATGATTCTCCTTCTCATAGCCAGAAGGTGACTGTTAGCCAAGAAAATACTTGTTCTGTATTTTTAGATACAGGTCAAGGTACTTTCATTAGGTAATCTATCCATTCAAAAAAGAATCACTTTATCTACTATAATAATTAAAATAAAATATACCTACATATAAAACCATATTAAACATAATTGAGTATTTTTATTGTAAGGGCAATCTGGGCAGGAAATTATCAGAAACTCCCAATTACCTTTCTACAAGGTGGCTATGGCAGTAATTTAAATATTTTTTTTTTAAGATTTTATTTATTTATTTGTTAGATAGAGAGAGAGAGAGTGAGCACAGGCAGACAGAGTGGCAGGCAGAGGCAGAGGGAGAAGCAGGCTCCCTGCCAAGCAAGGAGCCCAATGTGGGACTCGACCCCAGGACGCTGGGATCATGACCTGAGCCGAAGGCAGCCGCTTAACCAACTGAGCCACCCAGGCGTCCCAGTAATTTAAATATCTTATTGATAGAAACCTTGTTCCCCAGATTCACTCCAATTACTATAAGAGTTGACTAATCAGATAGCAGGGCAGATGTAAAGTTGTTTTTATCTAAGCTCCCAAGGACAGCTTTTTAATTTATTCAAAACTACTTAACTCTAGTACATTATTAGAGGAAGGACTTGTATGAGTGAAAATAGGGGTGTGGGCATCAAGTATGGGTAGAAGAGCTGTCAATCTCAGTGCAAATCTGAGGGAAGTTTGAATGGAAGCTTCCTAAACTGCTGTGTGAGCTAAGCTAGGCCTTCAGGCAGTCCTCAAACCAAAGCTGACAGAGTCCTTTATCAGACATGGAGCTGTCTTAGTATCCCTGACATACTCAATTACTGATTACAAATAGCCCACTTGGTGCTTTACATAATTCATTAAATCCAGCATACTCATGTCCCTTAGTATTTCTTCCTACCTGAACACCTGCCAGGACAACTTGAGCATTTCTACTTCATTGAGAAGTGGCCATCATTCCATGTTTCCATTAGCCATCTCAACAGCAAGTTTGCCTCATCCCCTGTGGTCCTTGTTAGGGTATGTATTGTAAAGTCCTGTGACCAGAGAAAATGTTCCCAAGTCAAAAACTCCTAACAAGACCATTAAAACCCTCTACTGAGCAGGTTTTCCTGGCTTCAAGGGCATCCAGCCTAACTACTGCAGCCACAATCTAATCCTGAGAGAGAACAAAAGCAGGTAAGCGTGCCCATTACAGAGCTAACAGGGCTTAATGGCCAAATTAGCATTCCTAAGTAAGCATCATTCTCAATATCATACAGAATATACCTGTGGATCAGAACCTGGTTATTCATCAAAGCTATTCGGGAAGATTTACTTCTCTTACTGATGTTGAGCTCTCCTCTAGAATATACTGAATTTAAAATCTTAAAAAAAAAAAAAAAGAAGCAGAGTTCAGTTAGCTAAAAACTAGATAAGTTGAAATTAATTCTTGTGTGGATTAACTGGCCTTGAGGGAAAATCTATATAGGAATTTCAAAAATAATTTTAAGAGCAAAGTTTTGAATAATAATCTGACTCTTATTTCCTATTCATGTTTTAATATACTTATATAAGTAATGTTTTAATATACTTATGTTATATAAGTATATCATAACTTATAACTTAGAAACTCAGTAACTTAGAAGTTTTTTTCTTTAACTTAACTCAATAACTAAGAAAGAACTTGCTTTCCTGGTAGTAGATCTCTAAGTAGTCTCTTTCCACTGCAAAAAAAATAGAGGTTTAACATCCCGACTTCCATGCCAAAAGATAATCAAGACCACAGCATTATAATAAAGTGATGGTAATGTAATAGAATATACAATTAATCTAGTGTCCATCGATGTAATGGACTTTCAAGATACTTACTCCAGTAAGTATAATTACACTTATGATTCTCTTGCCTTTTGTGAACATAATTTTGTAGAAGTCTTAACACAAGATAGATGAGAAAAACAGCCCATCCAAAATCAAAACCCCAGCCACATAAACATACATATTTTGTTTCTCTGGCAAGTGCAAGAATTCCCTACAATCTCCAAAAGAATCATTATATTGACATTTCATGATTAAACGTATATTTACCTGAAACAGCTTCAGGAAAATGTGACACAATTTTTAATACACCCCTAGGCATACAAGTAGCTTGTATCTTCATTGAATCCCTCTCAGTTCAGCAGCAATCTACATGGAGAATCAACACAGACACCAAAAAAGCAAAGAAGAGAAGAATTACAATAATTCATGATATACAGTAATTCATGGTAAAAAAAAAAAAGAAATCTGTATATGATGATAAGAGAACCATATGCCTCTAACATAACTAAAGCCTTTGTAAATAGTCCAGTTTGTGTTACTATAATCTGAATGGCTTATCAGATTTTTATATGAAAATAGTATCATTCACTCAATATTTATTCAACATATACCCACTATATGGATAAATGGTTGGATGGATGGTGAATGATAAAGTGAAAGAAATTAAATGGCATGTAATTTCAAAGAAACTATGTGACAGCATGTTAAAACATGAGCTTTGAGCCAGATATATAGGGATTAAATCTCATATCCATTTACTAGCTATGCAATCTTAGGAAGTTACTTAGATTGTGTGAGCCTCAAGATTTTTGCCTGGAAATTTAAGGTAGTAATACCTTTTTTGTAGGCTGTGTAGGAAAACTAAACAAACTAATGAGGAAAAAAACACAAAGTACTACACATTACATCTTATTACCAGTCTCCCTCTTTTTTCTGGAGAAATGTAATGCATCCAAGTCTAGCTACAGTGAGTATTTGGCATTTACCATTGATCCATAATATAAAATACTTTCTCCATTAGACCTACAAAATGTAAATAGTTCTGTTTCCTCTGCTAACTTTTTAGTTTTCACAGAAGTGTGCTTATATAAAGGAAAAGTGAAGACAGGAAGCCATACACAGGAATTCTCTAAGTCTAAACACAGATCTTGAGTAACATTAAATAATATATAAACTGTCAACATGAGATTTATATACTAGTAAAAATTTGGGCTCAAAAATTTTTGCTACCTGCAAGACATGTTTATTTAATGCCCCTATACAATTTACGTTTTTAAATTATTTTGTTCTCCTTTGCAAACAATTATATTTCATGTTTACAATATATTACATAATAGTATTTAACATCCTCTTAACTGGCAACAGGTTAATCATCAGCTTCCCTAAGGCAATCCTACAAGGAGGAAGTAAAATTAAGTTAGAGTATGAGAATAATAGAGTTTATATCAGAACCTTCTGAAGAAAGGTAATAAAGAAGGGACTTGGATGACACAATGTGAGAGGCAAAATTAAGAGCTCCCTGCCCACAAGTCAATACATATCTTCATGTTTCCTTGTTTTCAGAAAGTTTATGTATTTCTAAGAAGCCATTTGGTTGCAGGACACATATAGAAATCACATGGACAGTATAATGAATTTTCACAAAGTATACCCCATGTAACCATCACTCAGTTCAAGTAATAAAATATCATCCATACCCTGAAACACTGCTTATGTCTTCCAGAACTTAGGCATCAATACATTCACTTCCTCAAAGTCATTATCCTGACCTCTAATACCATGGATTAGTTTGGGAACTTCAAACAGAATTATACAGAAAAATTATTTTAATTTCTTTCAGTAAGTTTTCTGATTCTGAGATTTATCCATGCTATTGTAGAATTATGGTTCATTCCTTTTCATTGCTATATAGAATCCCTAATATAAATTTACTACAACCTAAGTATCTATTACACTGTTGATGGGCACTTATATTGTTTCATTATGAACTGGTTTATAGTGCCACTACGAAAACTGTGCATATCTTTAGGTGCACGTATGGATGTGTGTTCATTGGGTATATAACTAAGTAGAATTGCAGGGTCTTTGGATATAGTCATGATCAACTTTAGTAAATACTGTCAAACACTCTTCTAAAGTTCACTCTCTTTTCAATTCATTCTCTTACCAACAATACATGAGATTTCCACTTAATCATTATCTTGGCCAACTCTTGGTATTTTCAGTGTATGAATCTATCCATTAAAGTAGTGTAATAAAAAAAATAAAGTAGTATAATATGGTTTCTTGTTGTAATTTAAGTTTCTATATCACTGATGAGTAGTAACACTGAGCACCTCTTCATATGTTTAATAGCCTTCAAATTTCCTTTTTTGTACTGTTAAAGGTTTTTACATATTTTTCTTTTTTTTTTTAAGATTTTTATTTATTTATTTGACAGACAGAGATCACAAGTAGGCAGAGAGGCAGGCAGAGAGAGAGAGAGGAGGAAGCAGGCTCCCTGCTGAGCAGAGAGCCCGCGGGGCTCGATCCCAGGACCCTGGGATCATGACCTGAGTCGAAGGCAGAGGCTTTAACCCACTGAGCCACCCAGGCGCCCCTTTACATATTTTTCTATTGAGTTTTTTTTTTTCTCCCATTGGCGTGTGTTTGTTCCTACTACACAATGGAGACAAGTCCTTTGTTAGATATATGTTACATACTTATGTTCCCTAAAATTCATATATTGCAGCCCTAACCCCCAGTACCTTATAATGTGACTGTATTTGGAAACAGTGCCTTTAAAGAGGTAATCAAGGTTAAATTAGATCATTAGGGTGGGGCTCTAATCCAATATGACTGGTGTTTTTATAATAAGAGGAATATACACCAAAGATGCTTATATACAGAGAAAAGGCCACATGACAAACAGTAAGAAGTTTCCATCTGCAAGTGAAGGAGACAGAAACCTCAGGAGAAATCAGTCTTTTTGATCTTGGACTTTTAGTCTCCAGAACTGTAAGTCAAATAAATCTCTATTCTTTAAGTCACTCAGCTTGTAGTATTTTGTTATGGTAGCCCTAGCAAACTAATACACACCTTAAAAATATCGTTCACAACTCTGTGGCTTACCGTTTCACACTCTTAATGCTGTCTTTGGAGAAGCAAAAGTTCTCGATTTTAATGCGATAGTTTTTCTTTTATGGCTAGTGCTTTCTGTTATGTTTAAGAAAAGAGAGCTTATCGAAATTCATGAAGATATTCTCCCAAGTTTTCTTCTAGAAATATTATTTCCCTTTTACATTTGCAACTATAGTTATCAGAAACTAATATTTAATATGGTAGAAGGTAAAGGCCAAGCTTCACTTTTTTTCTTAAGAAAAATAATTGCCCTTTCAACTATTTAATGAAAAAGATTTTTCCTTGCCTACTGCTCTATAGTAGCACTTTACAAATTAAATGTATTTTATGTATAGACTTGTATCTAGATTTTCTAATCTGTTGAATTAATCTACACTGTCTGAATTATGATACCTTTACAACAAGTCTTCATTTCTAATAGGTAAGTTGATCAAATTAGGTCTTCTTACAAGTTCTTCTTGTCTATTCTTAAAAGTTTTATTTCCATATAAGTTTTAGACAGAGTTTGCCAATTTCTGTAACATACCTCCAGGAATTACATTGAATCTATAGATGTAATATATCAATTTGAGATAAGTGACATCTTTAAAGCAATGAGTCACCTAAGCCATATAGTGTCCTTCCATCAATTTAAGTTCTCTTCAACTTCACTCAAAATATTCTGTAGCTTTTTGTGTACAATGTGATGGTTAGGGGTGCTACCCCTGCACACTTAGAAATCTGTGCATAACTTCTGACTCCTCAAAAACTTAACTACTAATAGCATACTGTTGATTGGAAGCCTTATCAATAACATAAACAGTCAATTAACACATACTTTGTATGTTATATGTATTATATACTGTGTTCTTACAGTAAAGTAAGCTAGAGAAAAGAAACTGTTATTAAGAAAAACTTAAGGGGGGGCCCCTGGGTGGGTCAGTGGATTAAGCCTCTGCCTTTGGCTTGGGTCATGGTCTCGGGGTCCTAGGATCAGGCCTCACATCGGGCTCTCTGCTCAGCAGGGAGCCTGCTGCCACCTCTCTCTCTGACTCTCTGCCTACTTGTCATCTCTCTCTGTCAAATAAATAAATAAAATCTATAAAATCTTTAAAAAAAAAAAAGAAAATCATAGGGAAGAGAGAATACATTTACAGTACTATACTATAAAAATCCATATATAAGTGGACCCATGCAGCTTGAACCCATGTTATTCAAGGGTCAACTGTATATAAATAATAAAATTTCATTTTTATACATATTTTGTGTCCAGCAACCTGGTTAAATCACCTATTAGTTTAAATAATTTGTTATTTACATTGGATTTTCTATTCACACAAATATGTAATCTGTGAATGATAAAAGTTTCATTTCCTCCTTTTGAAACCTTTTCAACTTCTACTTTTTCTTGTTACAATGCATTGACTACAATGTTGAATATAAGCCATAAAAATAACATTCACCTATTCTTGGGGGGCAGAAGGTGCTTTTAATATTTCATGATTAGGTGTAATATTTGCATTAGATTTATTGTAAATATTCTGTTAACAAAGTTGACTTCGTTTCCTAGCTTTTGATGAATTTATTCTATTATGTTTCTCTCTTTTCGTCTGTTACTGTGATGAACTACACTGATTGACTGAGTTATAGTGATGGATGTTAGACTGTAAACCAGTTTTGTCTACATATAATAACTTGTACTTAGTTATTATAATTGTCCTTCCCTTATACATTGCTGCATTCAACTGAATAATATTACCATTGGCTTGCAATTTTTCTTCCTTGGAATGTCCTTTTAAAGGTTTGGTATCAAGGTTATTCCAGCCTCACAAAATAAATTAGGAAGTATTCCCTTTTCTTTCTTTTTTTGTTTTTTTTTGTTTTTAAGATTTTATTTATTTATCTGACAGAGAGAGAGAGAGATCACAAGTAGGCAAAGAGGCAGGCAGAGAGAGAAAGGGAAGCAGGCTCCTTGCTGAGCAGAAAGCCTGATGTGGGGCTTGATCCCAGGACCCTGAGATCACGACCTGAGCCGAGGGCAGAGGCCCAACCCACTGAGTCACCCAGGTGCCCCTTTTTAAAAAAAATTTTTTAAGATTTTATTTATTTATTTGACAGAGAGAGAGAGATCACAAGTAGGCAGAGAGGCAGGCAGAGAGAGAAGGGGAATCCTTTTTCTTTTATATTACCTGGAATTCATGTAAGATTAGGGTCATTTGTGCTTTACATGTTTATAAATTGACTGTAAAACCATCTGGACATACAGTTTTCTTTGAAAAGTGGGAAGTTTTCTAATTATGGGTTTAATTTTAACTTAATTTTTTTAAGGTCCAGTACAGTTAACATACAGTATATTTGTCTCAAGTCTATAACATAGTGATTGAACAATTCTACATATTATTTAGTGCACATCAACATAAGTGTACTCCTAATGCCCTTCACCTATTTCACCCATCAGCCTACACACCTCCCTTATGGTAACCATGTGTTTATTCTCTATAGTTGAGAGTCTGTTTTTTGGTTTCTCTCTCTTTTTTCCCTTTGTTCATTTGTTTTATTTATTATTTATTTATTATTTTTATTTATTATTTATTATGAATGAAATCATATGGTATTTGTCTTTCTCTGACTTAATTCATGTAATGTTATACTTTCTAGATCCATCCATATTGTTACAAATGGAAGATTTCATTTTTTTATGGCTGAAGTGATATATACATATATCACTTCTTCCTTACCCATTCACCTATCCATGGACATGTCTGCTTCTATAATTTGACTATTATAAATAGTGTTGCAATAAACATAGGGGGGCATATATCTTTTCAAATTAGTTTTCATATTCTCCCAGTAGTGTGATTACTAGATCATAGGGTAGTTCTATTTTTAATTTTTTGAGGAACTCCCATTCTGTTTTCCAGAGTAGATGGATCAGTTTGCATTCCTACCAGCAGAGCACAAGTCTTCCTTTTTCTCCACATCCTTGTCAACACTTGTTATTGTGTTTTTTATTTTAGCCATTCTGACAAGAGTGAAATAAGATTTCATTGTCATTTTGATTTGCATTTCCCTGATGATGAGTGATGATGAATATCTTTTCATGTTTCTGTTGGCCATCTGTATATCTTCTTTGGAGAAATGTTTGTCCACATCTTCTGCCCATTTTTTAGCTGGATTATTTGTTTTAGTGTTGAATTGTGTAAATTCTCTTTATATTTTGGATATGAAACCTTTGTCAGATATGTCATTTGCAAATATATCTCCCATTCAGTAAGCTATCTTATAGTTTTCTTTTATGCTTCCTTTGCTGTGCAGAAGCTTTTTATTTTGATGTAGTCCCAATAGCTGTTGCTTTTGTTTCCCTTGCGTCAGGAGACATAACTAGAAAGATCTTACAACTGAGGTGACAGAAATCACCACCTGTGCTGTCTGCTAGGATTTCTATGGCTTCAGGTCTCATATTTATGTCCTTAAAGCATTCTGAGTTTATGTTGTGTATAATGTAAGAAAGGTGTCCAGTTTCATTCTTCTGCATGTAGCTAGCTCTCCAGTTTTCCCAACACCATTTGTTGAAGACAGTGTCTTTTTCCCACTGCATATTCTTGCTCTTTTGTTGAAGACTCATTGACCACATATTTGTGATTTGTTTCTGGACATTCTATGCTATTCCATTGTCTATTTTTGTGCGAGTACCATACTGTTTTGATTATTATAGCTTTGTAATGTAACTTGAAAGCTGGAATTGTAGGGGTGCCTGGGTGGCTCAGTGGGTTAAGTCTCTGCCTTCAACTCAGGTCATGATCTCAGGGTCCTGGGATTGAGCCCTGCATCAGACTCTCTGCTCAACAGGGAGCTTGCTTCCCCTTCTCTCTCTGCCTGCCTCTCTGCCTACTAGTGATCTCTCTGTCAAATAAATAAATAAAATCTTTAAAAAAAGAAAGAAAGAAAGAAAGAAAGCAAGCTGGAATTGTAGTAACTTGAGTTTTATTTTTCTTCTTCAATATTGCTTTGGCTATTCAGGGTCTTTTGTAGTTCTATACAAATTTTAGGATTGTTTGTTCCACTTCTGTGAAAAATGCTCTTGGAATTTTGATAAAGAATGCATCAAGTCTGCAGATTGCTTTGGGTAATATGGACATTTCAACAATATTTGCTCTTCCAATCCATAAGCATGGAATTTGTTCATGCCGTCTTCAATTTCTTTCATCAATGTTCTATAATTTTCAGAGTACAGGTCTTTCACCCCCTTGATTAAGTTTATTCCTAATTGTAAATGAGATTTAGATGCAATTCTTTTAAATACAATTATAAATGGGATTGTTTTCTTAGTTTCTCTTTCTGCTGCTTTGTTATTAGGGTACAGAAATGCTACAGATTTCTGCACATTGATTTTGTATCTTGTGAACTTACTGAATTTATCAGTTTTAGTAGCTTTTTGGTGCAATCTTTATGGTTTTTTACATATAGTATCATGTCATCTGCAAACAGTGTAAGTTTTACCTCTTTCCTACCAAATTAGATGACTTTTATTCCTTTTTTCTTGTCCAAGTTCTGTGGCTAGGACTTCCAGTACCTTGTTGAATAAAAGTGGTGAGAGTGGACATCCTTGAAAAATCTCACTTTTTCACCATTTAGGAAGGATATTAGCTATGGGTGTTTCATATGAGGACTTTATTATATTGAGGTATGTTCCAGCTAACCCGACTTTGTTGAGGGTTTTTATCATGAATGGATGTTGTACTTTGTCAAATGCTTTTTCTGCATCTATTGAAATGATCATATGGTTTTTATCCTTTCTCTTATTGATGTGATGTATCACATTGATTGTTTTGTGAATATGGAATCACCTTTGCATCCTGGCAATAAATCCCACTTTATTGTGGTGAATGATTTTTTTAATGTATTGTTGAGGAGTTTTGCATCTATGTCCATCAAAGATATTACCCCATAGTTGTTTTTGTAGCTTTTTAAAAATATTTCTTAATTTTAAGTCATCTCTACACTCAAAGTGGGGCTCTAACCTACAACCCTGTGATCAAGAGTCTCATACTCCATGATTACGGCAGCCAGGTGCTCCTGTAGTGTTTTTATCCGGTTAATGGTACCAGGGTAATGCTGGTTCTCAGAATAAATTTGGAAGTTTTCCTTCCTTCCTTCCCTTTCCTTCCTCTTCTATTTTTTGGAATAGTTGAAGAAGATATTAACTCCAACTTTTCTCCAAATGTTTGGTAGAAATCACTTGTAACATCATCTGGTCCTAAACCTCTTTCTTATGAGTTTTGTTTTGTTTTGTTTGTTTGTTTTTTACTGACAGTTCATTGTATGTAATTGGTCTGTTGAAATTTTCTATTTCTTCCTGATTCAATTTTGGGGGAGGGGTTATCTCTTTCTAGGAATTTATTTAGTTTTTTAGGATGTCCAATTTGTTGGGATATAATTTTTTATATTATTCTCTTACAATCCTTTGTATTTCTATAGTGTTGGTTGTTATTTCTCCTCTTTTGCTTTTGATTTTGAGTCCTTTTTTTTTTTTAATGAGTCTAGATAGAGGCTGGTGAATTTTGTTTTCAAAGGACAAATCCCTGATTACATTGATCTGGTTTATTGCAATTTTAGTCCATTTTATTTATTTCTCCTTTAAACTTTATTACTTCTTTCCTTTTGCTGGGTTTAGGTTTTGTTTGTTCTTCTTTTTCTAGCTTCTATAGGTGCAAGGTTAGGTTGTTTAAGATTTTTCATGCTTCTTGAGTTAGGCCTATTAGAACTTCCCTCTTAGAACCACTTTTGTTGCAATCCAAAGACTTGTGATTGTTGTGTTTTCATCTTCATTTGTTTCCACATGATTTTATATTTCTTCTTTGATTTCTTTGTTAACCCATTCATTGTTTAATACTATTTTTTTTTAACTTCCATGTATTTGTGCTCTTTCCAGATTTTTTTCTTGTGGTTGTTTTTAGTTTCATTGCATTGTTGGCAAAAAAGATACATGGTATGACTTCCATCTTTTTTAATTTGTTTAAACTTGTTTTATGGACTAATATGTGATCTATTCTGAAGAATTTTCCTTGTGCACTTGAAAAGAATGTGTATTCTGCTGTTTTAGGATGGAATATTCTGGATATATCTGTTAAATCCACCTGATCCAGTGTGTCATTCAAAATCACTGTTTCCTTGTTGATTTTCTGTTTGGATGATCTGTCCATTGCTGTAAGTGGGATGTTAAAGTCCCCTAATATTATTGTATTACTATCTTCTACTTCCTTTATGTTTGTTATTAACTGCTTTATGTACTTGAGTGCTCCCATGTTGGGTGCATAAGTATTTACATTTGTTCTATCTTCTTGTTGACTTGTTCCATTTATAATTATACTATGTCCTTTATCTCTTTTTTTAATTTTATTTTATTTAGTTATGTGATGGGGAGTGGGGGTTGGGGGAGGCATCAGCTGGGGGAGCAGCAAGCATAGGGAGAGGCAGAAGCAGGCTCCCTGATCAGTAGGGATGTGGGGCTCAATCCCAGGATCCTGGAATCATGGCCTTAGCCAAAGGCAGACATTTAACCAACTGAACCACCCAGGTGCCCCTGTCTCTTCTTTTAAAGTCTATATTGTTTGATATAAGTATTGCCACCCCAGCTTTCTTTTCACATCCATTTGCATGATAAATGCTTCTCCATCCCTTCACTTTCAATCTGCACGTATCTTTAGGTCTGAAATGAGTGTTACAGGCAGCAAACAAATAGGTTTTGCTTTTTTTTTAAACCATCTGACACCCTATTTCTGTTGGTTTGGTATGGTCTGAGTATTTGACCCATTTATATTCAAAGTAATTTTTTTTCTAAGTTTTCATTTATTTATTTGAGGAAGAGCATAAGAGAGAGAGAGCGAGAGATCATGAGCAGGGGGAGGGACAGAAGGAGAAGACAATTCCCCACTGGCTGAGCAGGGAGTCCAATGTGGGACTTGATTCCAGGACCCTGAGATCATGACCTGGACTGAAGGCAGAAGCTTAACTGACTGAACCACCCAGATTTCCTATTCAAATTAATTACTGATATTTGTTGCCTTTTTGGTACTTGTTTCATGGTTATTTTTGTAGTTCTTTTCTGTTCCTTTCTCCCCTTGCTCCCTTCTCTTAAAATTAGTTGGCTTTATTTAATGATATACTTGGATTCCTTTGTCTATTTTCTGTATAGCTATTACTGTTTTTTTATTTGTGGTTACCATTATGTTTGTATATAACATGTTCTGCATATAGCAGTCTATATTAAGTTGTTGGTCACTGAAGTTTGTACCCATTCTTTACTTCAGACCCCCGCCCCACATTTTAGGTATATGGTGTCACACTTTACATTCTTTTGTGAGACCCTTGACTGATTTTTACAGATGTACTTATTTTTGCTGCTTTTGTGCTTCCTATTTTTCCCTTTTTTTTTTTTAGAGGTTTTATTTATTTGAGAGAGAAAGCACAAGCAGGGGAAGGGGGAGAGAGAGAGGCAGTCTCCCCACTGAGCAAGGAACCCAATGCAGGGCTCAATCCCAGGACCCCAGGATCATGACCTGAGCTGAGGACAGATGGCAAACCAACTGAGCCACCCAGGCATCCCTGTGTTTCCTACTTTTCTTACTCTTACTTATGGTTTTCCTTTCTACTCAAACAGTCCCCTTTAACATTTGTTGTAGGTTTGGTTTATTGATCAATGATTCCTTTAACTTCTACTTGTCTGGGAAACTATCTTTCCTTTTCTTCTGGATGATAGCCTTGCTGGATGAGTATTCTTGGTTGCAGATTTTTTCCTTTCAGCCTTTGATTGTATCATGACATTCCTTTTTGGCCTGCAAAATTTCTGCTGAAAAATCAGCTGACAGACTATGGGTTTCCCTTGTATGTAACTGTTTTCTTTTCTCTTCCTGGTTTTAAAATTCTCTATTACTACTTTTACCATTTTAATTACTATGTGTCTTGCTAGGGACCTCCTTGGGTTGATTTTATTGGGGATCTCTGTCTCCTGGATCTCGATATTCATTCCCTTCCCCAGATTCAAGAGTTCTTATGCTATTCTTCAAATAGCATAAGATTTCTTCAAATAGATTTTCTGTCCCCTTTTCATTGTCTTCTCCTTCTAGGACCTCTATCATATAAATGTTATTAAGCTTGAAGTTGTCACTCAGTTCCCTAAGTTTATTCTCATTTTGCATAATTTTTTACTTCCACCTACTCAGCTTGATTACTTTCATTACCCTGTCCTTCAGGTCATTGATATGTTCTGCTTTCTCTAGTCTGCTATTTATTCTATCTTATGTATTTTTAAAAAGATTTTATTTATTTATTTGACAGAGATCACAAGTAGGCAGAGAGGCAGGCAGAGAGGGGGAAGCAGGCTTCCTGCTGAGCAGAGAGCCTGATGTGGGTCTCGATCCCATGATCCTAGGATCATGACCTGAGCCAAAGGCAGAGGCTTTAACCCACTGAGCCACCCAGGCACCCCTCTTAAGTATTTTTAATGTCATTTGTGTTCTTCACCTTTAATTGTTGTTTCTTTTATGTCTTTGCTAAGGATCTTAGTGATGTCCTCCTCTCTTTCCTCAAGTACAGTGTCATTATGATTGTTACTATAAGTTCTCTATCCAGTATATTACTTATCTCCATTTCACTTAGGTCTCTTGCTGTGATTTTTGTCCTATTCTTTCATTTGGGACATATTCCTTGGTCTCCTCATTTTGTCTAATTCTCTGTGTCTGTTTTTGTATTTTAGGAAGGTCAGCTATACCTCCTACTGTTGAAGGTCATATGAAAAAGAGGTCCTATAGTGGCCTACAGTGAGTGCAGTGTCCCCTATTCACCAGAACCTGGCACTTCAAGGGTGTCTCCTATGTGTGTTGCATGTGCCCTGCTTTTGTGGCTTGCCACTTTTTCCTTCAGTCCGAACATCTGCAGTGGCTCTCTTTGCCTGTTTTGGGCAGTTTTTGCTCCCAGTAGTGTTAATGGACCAGTCTAGGGCTACTCTGGGCTTGAGTTGATTCAGACTAGGTATTTGTCAGAAATGAAACAGCACCAAACTACAGGGTGCCTTCCCTGTGTTGTCCCCTGGGAAAGTTTCATTGGTGGGCAGAGCCCACAGTCAGACCAGCTGTGATCTACCCCCAGGCTGCTGCTAGAGTTTGGTCTATATTGTATTCTGTTATTTTACTCTACAGATTTTTTCCACAAAAAATATGATTATGATTTTATAAATCTTTGCCTAAAATATATTGCAAACAACTTTCCAAGTCATTAAATATTTTTTCCTTAGTTTTTTATTGTTGTTTTAGGCAGTACCTTAGTTTAATAATAAATTATCATTATTGGACACTAAGGTTGTTTCTCAATTTGGGATTTTTATAAATAATATTTAGATAAATTATCCTTCTGTACATGTATGAAATATTATCTAGATATAAATTCCTATAACTGGGATTACTGTGTCAAAAAGTACAAACATTTTAAAATTTCTGATACATATATGTAGCTAAACTGCCTTCTATAAAAATTGTATAAAAATTGGTTCCCCTTCAAGAATATATGACAGTACCCATTCCCCTACACTATCATTGAATAAAATATGTTTTTATTGTCATTTGGTAGATAAAAATGGGTCTCTTTTATTTGCACTTTTGTTTCGTGGAAGAATCTGCTTAATAACTTTATTCTTAATTAGTTGAAAGACTCATTTGCTAACCATATAGGATATGGTAACTGAGAATTACCCTTATTCTTTCGTCACAGAATTTCCTATTGATCTACAATATTACAAATTATACACTGCAATGGTTTGGAGATTTCTGGTTATTTATGTTTGAATACATATGCTGTAACTGCAATGAAAAGGTACCATCCCATCATTTTCTCTCCCTAAAAATGCATCATTAATATACATAAATATGGTTTTCACAAATATACATATATGCACAAATGTGGTTTTCACAAATGCATGAAGAAAGCAGAGGAGACTGGCTAATCATAAGAAAAAAAGCATAGGAAGAGATAAGAAAAGTGGCACAAGAACAATAATCTTTAAATAATTTGGAACTAAATAACATCAAATCAACAATAGTTATTGAAGTTCTACATCTTTTCCATTCTTGATTCAGATATTAGTTTGTATTCTTGGCAGGTTGCTAATAGGTAACCTTCTCTCAAAAGTATTGTCAGGCTTGGAGTGCCTGGATGGCTCAGTCACTTAATAGGTAACCTTCTCTCAAAAGTATTGTCAGGCTTGGAATGCCTAGATGGCTCAGTCACTTAACCGTTCGACCCTTAATTTCAGCTCAGGTCATGATCTCCGGGTCATGAAATCAAGCCCCACGTCAGGCTCCACACTTAGCAGGGAGTCTGCCTGAGATTCTCTCCCTCACTCTCCTTCTGAATCCACACCACCCCCCACTCTTACACTCTCTCTTAAATAAATGAAAAAATCTTTTTAAAAAAAAATATTGTTAGGTTCTAACATGTCTGCAAGTGCTGTTTTCAGACTCTGTTACTGCTAACTGGTATCAATCACATAAAATTATGTAAACCCCTACTCTTATATATAGAGAGAAGCAAGAGGTTGGTCTTCCTGTCTGGCACTTCAATGCAGTCAAACTCAGCCACCATAGCAATAGCTATCATTTCCACTTCCAGTATAACAATGAATAAGGATACCTTAAGTTTCTCTCAAAACCCAGATAGCACATAATAAATTTTCCATTATCTTCACAAATTTTTAAAAAATATATATTTTTACTCTTATTCTTAATTTTCTTTTTTTTCTTTTAAGATTTTAGTTATTTATTTGACAGAAAGAGACTGCACAAGCAGGGGGGAAGGGCAGAGGGAGAGAGAGAAGCAGACTCCCTGCTGAGCAAGGAGCCCACTGGAGCGCTCAATCCCAGGACTCTAGTCCTGACCGAGCCCAAGGCAGACGCTTAACTGACTGAGCCACCTAGGTGCCCCTCATAATTTTCAAAATGTGCATTATAATCAAAATACAAAGACTTAAATCCAAATGTAGTATCATCATATGACAGTATCACTTCACTGCATTTAAGAAATTGGTTCCAGGGGCGCCTGGGTGGCTCAGTGGGTTAAGGCCTCTACCTTCGGCTCAGGTCATGATCTCAGGGTCCTGGGATCAAGCCCTGGATAGGGCTCTCTGCTCAGTGGGGAGCCTGCTTCCTCCTCTCTCTCTGCCTGCCTCTCTGCCTACTTGTGATCTCTGTCTCTCAAATAAAAAAACAAAATCTTTAAAAAATAAAAAAATAAAAATAAATAAAAAATTAAAAAAAAGAAATTGGTTCCAAATTATAAAATTACAGATTAAAGTTCAGAAAGCAGCATAGTGCAGTGGTACCAGATAACCTAAGTTCAAATCTTACATTAAGCACTTATTAGATATATGGCCTTGGCATATTTTTTAATACTTCTTTTTAATACTTCCTGTGTTCCATTTCCTTTGTGTATAAAAGGAGAATAGTAAGTACTTTATAGGGTAGTCATGAGTATTATATGGATACATACATATAAAGTCCAGTAGTTCCTGGCACATAGTAAGTGCCATCAATTATGTTTTTTATTATTATTATCACCATCATTATTAATATTAAATAATAAAAGAGACTGCCTGTGAGCAGTTAGGGAAAGAAAAAAGAAATGATCATCAGCAATCAAAATCTATTCACAACAAATTATCTCTTATTTTATACAACTACCAATTTGAAAGATGTATATATCTTGCTTATTCCTTCTTTTGACATTTCAGTTTTTACCTGTGGAACATAAACTAAGAAAAGGACTTTACCTCTATAATTTAAAATGTTTTTTAAAGGGACCTAGGAAGATAAAGTATTAATGCAACAATTAGAAAGCCTAAAGCCTTTAACCCTGAAGCACCCTGTTTCTTCCTTACTGGTGACATATCACACACATTATTGAAGCAGTCAGACCAGCAAGAAAATGCCATCAGCGTCTCACAGAGCAAAGACCCCTCCAAGAACTCCAGACCCTGAGTGAAGATAAGAACAGGAATATTCTATTGTAATATATATGACAACTGTCAATAAGAAGAAAAAATAAAAGGGAAGTGGTGGTATAAAGAAAGGCAGTACTGGGGTGCCTGGGTGGCTCAGTGGGTTAAAGCCTCTGCCTTCAGCTCAGGTCATGATCCCAGGGTCCTGGGATTGAGCCCCGCATCGGGCTCTTTGCTCTGCATGGGGCCTGCTTCCTCCTCTCTCTCTGCCTGCCTCTCTGACTACTTGTGATCTCTGTCTGTCAAATAAATAAATAAAATCTTAAAAAAAAAAAAGTTTGCTTAAAAAAAAAAAAGGCAGTACTTTCCCTTCTTGCTTGCTTTATATGTTAGATTTTGTCTTAACCTTTCCTATAGGCTCTGAATTCATCCACATGTCAACATCATATATTCAAAGCACTGACGTCTGAATAAAGAAGTGCTTCTGTGTGCTTGTGTAGGAGTGTATTTTAAACAAAACTGTTTTTCTTATCCTTTTCTTTAGATCCTGAATTCTCAATAAGCAACTTTCTTTGAACAACTCTGGTCTGAGCAAATATGCAAGCACTGCCACCTGCAGGAAGCTACCTCTTTTAAGGCAGCCAAGCCACAGAGATTACTGTGACATTTGAATGCCTTTCTAAAGTGAAATAAATAATACACAATTGAGCATTATGGTTGAAGTTCTGAAACCATCCATCACTTTATACTCTCTTGAGAAGTAATCACAAGAAAAACTTCCCTGAAACTCTTCCATGAAACTTCCTTCCAGCCTTGCTTAGAGGATCCTTCATCTTTCTTCCTTTTGTCAATGGCTTTCATCTTGGTTACTATCCCCTTTTACAGCATATTATCTGTAAAACTTATTCTAAATTATAACAAGCTGTATCTTTAAAATTACAAATATGGATTTGGTACACTAGTACCATCAGTTATTATTTGGTCTTTAATTAAATGATGAATTTCATGTGAATTTTTTCTCATGGATTAAAAAAAAGCATTCAATTCTGTTCTGTTTCTCTTGTCAGTTTCCAACCACTAAGAATTTATCAGCCTGGTAGGATTGGCAGGAGCCTTGAGTGGCCCTGAATTCTAGAATTTTCTACTGACACTCGCACACAAATCTTTCATAAAAGAGTAAAATAACCCTAAAAAGCATTCACATTTGGCACCTCCTCCACACAATTTTGTTCTTTAATTTCTTCTCCTAAGAGCCACTAAAGCCCAATAAAAGATTTACCATCTCTACCCTTTCCACTTTACCTATTAAGCAGGCTTTTTTGGCCCTGGACTCACCAATTCAGCAAAAACAATTATCCACTTAAAAGCAACATTAGATTGTCTCCTGTGATATTGCTTCCATCTTTCATTAGAGAAAATTGGAAATACAACTTTTTGGCTATTGTTTTCCAGATTGTGCTGATAAAATACAGGCTTTGAAATCCAGTAAAAGTTCTGATTAGCAGAGCGAGCTACTTATTTTGTGAGGCCTAGTGTAAAATGAAAGCATGGAGTCTCGTGTTCAAAATAGTGGGGGAAATGATTTAAATTATTGAAATGTACAGTTTTCTCTTTCTTTCATAGTCTCTCTCTTAACTTGTTATTGTATTTCTTACTCACTACTTAATGCCATTCTAAGTTTTTAAAAAATTAAAATTTTAAATTATTAGCCTGACTTCTACCATTTACATTTACCTTATGCAATAACAGTTTTAAATTCAAGAGCATGTAATGATATGCAGAATCATTGAAATTACACAATTGATATAGTTCATTCTCAGCAGAAGAGTGGAAATACTAAACAAAACTAACTTAATTTCATTTCTTGGTACTAGTACATTCTACCAACACTCTTTACCTTTGGTTCACTACTACGTAAGGAAGGACGAAAAGGAAAAGGAACTACGAGTTACCTTATCTTTCCTTACCATTTCTAGCATAATTGGCTAACAGAGAGCCAACACAGTTTTCCATGGTCTTTTGTGTTTCCCAGAATGCCACTGCCTTTCTTTCACATTCAAAGCAAATTCCAGTTCAACGAAAGCATGGCCTCTCAGACATGTCAGCACCCCTACTTGGTCACAGGCATAATACTTAACCTTGTACTTGTCTGAGTGTCACTGAACTCCCACACATTGTTCATTCACTGGAATTCTGTGTTCATGGAGCATGTTAGTTGCATTAAGTCAATGGAGTGACAAAGTAAGATGGACGCACATGTTAAATGTACCACCTCTATGCAATGCATGCTCCACTGTCCCCCTGGACTTCACTTACATAACACAATCTCAAAGATAAAATTATTAACAATTTCAAGACAGTGATAATAGAGCATTAAATCAAACATTGGGCCCTTCTGAGCATAGGGCCCTGTGTTATTGCACAGGTCATAAAACTAGACCTACTTATAAGATTTATTAGGATAGAAGAGTTTCATTTTTCTTTAATAAGAGGAAGAACAGAGACCATGTTTGTTAAGGATCTACTATGTGCTGAGCATTAAGTTAAACCCTTCATATACTCTACTTTGTTTAATTTAATAGTTTATTTATAATTTATATTTTATATTTCATTTATAATTTATATTTATATATAAATAATTTATAGTTATTATTAAAATAATTTAATTTAATGAATGGGGTATTACTAACCCTATTTACAGAGGGGGCATATTGGGGATTTTAGGGGCTAAGTGAACCCTTTCCTAGGAATAACAATGTCTTTTAAAAGAATAGAAAAGTATTCCATCAAAACAAAGAAGAAAGAAGGCCTAGGTTCCCCCCCAAAATAATGATTCCCACCCCAAGAGAGCAGTGAAGGGAAATTCCAGGATGACAGCCACATAGCTGTTTTAGGAGAGACCTAGTAAAGACTGGAGCCAGGGTGGGAGTGGAATGACTCAGGAAGAAGATGAGGATAATAAAATAGATAATATGGCTGGGAGCTTAGAAAAACTTGAGGATAAATCAAAGACATTTGATAAAGTGTAAAAAGGAGAATCTATTTGAACAGGAACATTCTCCATTTAGTGGCACAGGGGTAGTAACTCAAATCCCACAACGATATGTGCTACTAGCATATCACTTGGCTCTACAGTGAACCATTTGCATGTATGACTGTGTCCGTTCTGAACCTTCAGGAAGCAGTGGTCAAGTCACAGTTAGAAGTGCAAGAGATGTACTAGGTGGGGATGCCAATAAAAGATAAAGGGAAGAGAGAGTGGGAAGAAGTAAAGGAAAGGAAGAAAGAAGGAGGCTTGAGTAAAAAGAGCCCAGACTATGGTACCACTGAAAAAACTCTCAACCAGCCCCAAAGGGAGCCAAAAAGCAAACACTGCCTTTTGCATGAGTCTCATGCTGGGCAGAAATGGCCAGCACCTAGAAACCCCACCATGCTCAATCATTGGTTATAGCTGCTCAGAGAGAGTCAGGGAGAGTGTATACCCTGCTTGAACACTTTCACAGCTCTCAAATGCACCACAGCTGACTGCACTCTTGCTGCAGAACTCTCTTAAAAAAAAAAAAAAACTGAGTGGCATGCTTCCTCCAATATATACAATATTCTGACCCAGACCTCAAAGGACACCAACTCAGGGCTGTATACAATTATCGCACCAACTCAAAATCCAATTGTTTTCAAAGATATGCACTCCTTTGTGTCAAGTGCAGAGATGGTCTAGTCATTTGCTACCACCTCAAAAAAAAGGCGGGGTGGAGTAATTCCTTATCCAATATACCAAATTATTGGGGAGGTACAGGATAACCACAATAAAAGCTCTCTAATTATTAAATATCTTTAGTGATATGAAATACATCTTATGTGCAAAAACCTCATGAAGATCACTCATTTATATTATTTTCTTATTTACATTTGAATAACACAGTCATGGTGCTAAGTGCCTCTCTGAATCATCAATAACTGAGACTGACCGCTCTAGTATCCTTGAGTTTTTGCCTCTCCCCAACAGGGTAACTATATCTGCACCAAGCCTTAGGACAAGAAAATAAAGGCAGGTTCAAGGACCAAAAGGGTTCATGATAATGGATAAACTAGATTAAAAGCATATATAAGTAATTGTGTATCTTTAAAATTATTGAATATTGGGGCATAATTTTATGACATAAAACTTTTATGTGATATATATATACTTAAATTAAAAATTAATCTTAACTCTGAAAAAATAATGGTCCTATATTGTAAAAATTCCAAGAGTTCATAAAGGTCTCAGTTAGCCAATCTAGAAGATGTCAGTTCTGCTGTCTGCTTGTCCATTTTCCTCACAGGCCTCTGGTTTTGCCCACTAGGGGCTTCTTTCTTGTCCATTATCCTTCTTAGATTCATCTGAAGTGAGCACAGCTTTCACAACCTACTTCTAACCAGTATAAGTTTGTAGATTTGGAAGTTGCTTTAGAGGTTAAAAAAATCACAAGTTTCTGTAGCCAGGGCATGTGAGGTATTTGGCAGTAATATTCCTTCAAAAACTCACTAGGCTTCTAGTTCTTTAGTTTTCAAGGGATAAACACAGCCAAACACAACCACAGGTGGTTTCAAGGCTTGAGGATTGATATTTTATTTACTATCTCTATGCTATGCCTATAACACTCTGACAAAACCAGCAGCTATTGGAAGCCAACTGAGATTTGAGTGGCAAGGCAACACCCTTCATCTCCTCTCCACAGCTAGAAAGGTTCCCATAGTCTAACAGTGATGCTTGAAAAGGTTTAGGGCCCTATTCTTTATCTTCTGCTAAAACTGACAGTTCTATAATTGCTTGAATTTGAATTACAGAATCAGTTGACTTTTTCAGCTGGGCAAGGCCCCAAATTACCAAACCCCCAGCCATCTAAGATTGCCTCAGGCATAAAGTCTCTCAGCAGTTATATTCCTTTGCATTTCTACTTGCAAACTAGCTAGTTCTAGCCTGAGTTCTCCTCTCTGTGGTAGGGCCTATTGAAAGAGGTAGGGAACAGTAAACAGACATTGAATTTTTCTCACCCCTGGAGAGCCATTGGCTCACTTGGCCCATAATCTGCCACTCCAGATATCAGAGGTCTACTTGCCACTGTTTTGCTACACCATTAAAAATAAATAATAAATAAAAAGATACCCTTTTTACATTGTGCAATGTCTATATCCTTGAATCATCAAACAAATTCACCTATTTAAGTTTCTGTTATATGCAGTATTCCATATGCACATAACAGATTTTAAGTTAATTAGGATATAGATTTAGCTGCATGAAATAAGAAACCTGGGTTTCTAGCTTTGAAAAGATAGGTCATTTACTTCCCATAGCAGCAGGACAGAGGTAGGGGGGAAAAGAGTATAGCCCCTTCCTCTAAGGACATGTCTTTGAAAGTATCACGTATCATTTTCCCTCACAAACCCTAGACTAGAACATTTCACATAGCCACAATTAAGTGAAAGGAAAGCTGGAAATGCATGGCCAGGCACCCCAATAAAAATCCAAATGTTCTCCTGCTGGAGAGGGACGGAAAAATCCCTGGGGGAGAGGGAATAAGGGATAACCAGTCTCTTCTGCCACTCTTCCCCAAGTCTTGTCCCTTATTCAACAGAGAACATCCAGACTAATTTTCCTAAGACAGGATTATTCCCATAATTTGCTTCACCAAGACTAATGAATCTTTTATGCCCAGCACATGAAAAATTGGTTTCTCTATGCCCTGTTTCAAGGATCCTTAACCATACTTTTTTCAAAGCTAAGCTCAAATCTCATCTTCTTCATAAAATCTCGGGCACTTCAGCCTGATATCTCCATTCTCTGTACTCTCAGTGATGCCGTTTAGCACTTGATTATTCTCTAATTTTTAGTATGCATATGTTTTGCCCATAAAGAATGATGGTCATTATGAGAAAGTTCCATGATTTATCATCCTTTTTTGTTTTTGTCCCACACACATATTAAAGTGTAATCATATAGAGATTGCTTAATAAATAATGATTGATGGACCAGATTCCTAACTCATTAAACATGCAATAATTATAAGGGCAATAACTCAAATGTACAACAAAGAATTTTTATTTTTTTTAATATCATAGTTCAGTAAATGTACTGTTTGGAATTAGATCAAATAAGTTTCTAAAAGCTCACAGAGACATTATTTCATTTTAAGAACATGTATTTCTGGGGTGCCAAGGTGGTTCAGTTGGTTAAGCAAATGACTCTTGATTTCAGCTCAGGTCAAGATCTTGGGTCAAGATCCCATATCCGGTTCCACACTTAACACAGAGTCTGCTTGACATTCTCTCTCTCCCTCTCTCTTTGTCCCTCCCCCCACTCAGGCACTCTCTCTCTCAATAAATAAATAAAATCTTGAAAAAAACAAAAACATGTATTTCTTCTTTAATATTGAAGTATAAGAACTGACAAAAATACTAGGCATATAAGTAGGTAAGTAAAATTATCTTTAATCTCTATAAGCATATATTAGACCTAATAATACTTGAGTATATATTCTTCAATGAAAGATATGACTTCAAACATTTCAACAAGCATTCCATACACAGGGTTTGAATTGTCAGAAAATAATTTTCTTAAGTATTTTCTTTTTTTTTTTTTAAGATTTTATTTATTTATCTGTCAGAGAGAGAGCGCGAGAGTGAGCACAGGCAGACAGAGAGGCAGGCAGAGGCAGAGGGAGAAGCAGGCTCCCCGCCAAGCAAGGAGCCCAATGAGGGACTCAATCCCAGCACACTGGGATCATGACCTGAGCCAAAGGCAGCGGCTTAACCAACTGAGCCACCCAGGCATCCCCTTAAGTATTTTCTTAAGCAGTTTTAATGATCTTTCGTACTTGTATCTAATAGGACTTCATCAAGCCTGCTAAGATTCTTCTCTCTATACTACTTTTACCAAGGCATACACTTAAGCTGATTTCATTCTTTCAGGATTTGCTATAGAAAAATTCATGGCTTTCAGAAGTATAGTGACAAATGACACCCATCTATAGTCATAAAGAAAAGCACATAGTATTTTTATGTGTTTCATTTTTCTAGTCTCTGGGTTATAAGCATCAATAATATAAATTTTCAAGCAAAAAGGGATACTTATACTATATATGTTTTGATATGTTTTACAGTCTTCACAATTTCTGGCAAGGGAAAATAAAATACATTTTCTCAACTTTCAAATAAAATTTCCAAAAGATGTATTTTCTCTATAGAATGTTAACCATTAAATTATATCTGCCCCATCTTATCTACATCACAGATTTATGATGAAAATAAATGGAGAAATAAATTTGGAAAAAATTTGAGCTCTTGAAAGGAATAGCATTAATAGCATTATATGAAAGTGAAATACTATTTTATTTATAAATTCAAGATTTATTTTGAAATAGAAGTCACTCCACCTTTGTATTGGATATATATAGAGGTATTTCTCAGAATCATTATTTTCCATATCAGTAAAAATCAGATTATTGATTTCTTCCATTTCTCTGTAAAGGATCCTAAGGTCCAAAGGATTTCCTTGAAATGATCTCTTCTCTATATTAAAAAATAGCACATTCCACTGAGTAAATGGCCACCCACTTTTTTGAAAAGGGGAATCACAGATATGAAGACTGCTCATGAAAAGCTTAAAGAAAACATGCCCACAATGAGCAACAGAATTGCAAAAATGAACATGACACATAATACAAATCAAGAGGCAGCACTATGATAAATAGCCCTATTCCATTATTTTTTACTTATAGAACTGCTACAACTAATTTAATATTTTCCATATTGGCATTTGATGGTATTAGAAAACTAGAGAAAGAACTGATTCCTAGGCAAAATGTGAGTAATAATTAAATCCCGGTGAGAATTATATGGGTATTTGTTTTATCATTCACGTTTTTGTAGTTTTTGTAATTGAAATAATAAATAGTTGCTTTAGCCCAAGGTTTCAATCAATTCCATGTCATCAACTAATAGCTCCTTCCCAACCAGAACTAGGACCAGCAAAGGAATTCACTTTATCACTCTTATACCTATTAAAAACGAACTATCTGAAACAGGGTCTGACTTCAACTGAAAAACCCAACTGACAGATCTCCAGATAAGGGAAAGCCCTGTTTTCTTCATCTCTTGCCTCTGTGCAATTTTTGTGATCTATTCCAAGAATACACCTCACATGAACCACAGACCTATACCCCTGAAACAAATAATACATTATATGTTAATAATAAAAAAAAGAATACATCACATATATTCATTTGCCCGAGGAGTCTCTAATACTCTCCAATATCATTTACATCAATTCCTCAAAAGGATTTCTTGGGTACTTCTAGGTATAGGTTCATAGATTTCTAGAGAATACACCCTTTTCATAGATATATATTTCTTCTTGCCTGGTAAGACCTTTTCTTTTGATAGTCATGTTGAAGAAAAAGAGGGGCAAAAGAGAGGTTTTATTCAAATGACTGCAACTGGCCACTCAAGGAGTATCTTACACCTTAAGTTGATCCTTTTTTTTTTTTAAAAGATTTTATTTATTTATTTGAGAGGGAGAGAGAGAGAGAGAGCATGAGAGGGGAGAAGGTCAGAGGGAGAAGCAGACTCCCCACAGAGCTGGGAGCCTGATGTGGGACTCGATCCCAGAACTCCAGGATCATGACCTGAGCCGGAGGCAGTGGCTTAACCAACTGAGCCACCCAGGCATCCCCTTAAATTGATCTTTAAAATACTTTTAAATGTTAGCAAATATTTACTGAGCACTAACTATTGTCCTAACTCTGGGCTAAGCACTTTAGTTGCATCTTTTAATTCTCATACTAATAATGACACTATGTTTACTGTGTCTGGAGAGAAAATTAACCTATTTCTCAGAGAGCCAGCATTTATGTTATTACTGTGTTTTTGCAAAATTTAGGAATTTTCAGTGGTGTTAGCCCTAGTCACTGGGGCTTATTTGAAGTGACTTTCTTGCACATTCAAAACCTCTTCATTTCTATTTCCCCTATAACCCTTTTGCAATAGCCTCTGCCTCTTTACAAAACTGCTGTGGCCTGTCTACCCATATCTGTTTAGGCTGTATAATTACTCTCCACAGATTTCTGTTGTTTGTCTTACCACTGTGTTCCTCCAACAAACCCTCTTACTGCCACCCTGCACCCTGGGTTGCAGCCATCTACCTTTTATATACAAAGTAAATGAACACAGACTTCAGTCTCCCAAGGATTTCTTCATGGAGTATTGTTATTGTTACTTCCTGGAATTTATTTTTATCTCTTGATTCTACAGTTTCTCCAAGGTTGATTTAGGGGGAGCAAGCTGACCACCCTGGCTTATTCATCATCTTCATAAGAACAAGAAACCTTGATTTTGCTTCTTTTTTTTTTTATCATTAAAAGCTACACTATGAATTAATACTTCTTTAAATGTTTGGTAGAATTTCCCTGGAAAGCCATCTGGCCCTGGGCTTTTGTTTGTTTGGAGATTTTTGATGACTGTTTCAATCTCCTTACTGGTTATGGGTCTGTTCAGGTTTTCTATTTCTTCCTGGTTCAGTTGTGGTACTTTATATGTCTCTAGGAATGTATCCATTTCTTCCAGATTGTCAAATTTGTTGGCATAGAGTTGTTCATAATATGTTCTAATAATTGTTTGTATTCCTTTGGTGTTGGTTGTGATCTCTCCTCTTTCATTCATGATTTTATTCATTTAGGTCCTTTCTCTTTTCTTTTTGATAAGTCTGGCCAGGGGTGTATCAATCTTCTTAATTCTTTCAAAGAACCAGCTCCTAGTTTCGTTGATTTGTTCTATTGTTTTTTTAGTTTCTATTTCATTGATTTCTGCTCTGATCTTTATGATTTCTCTTCTCCTGATGGGTTTAGGCTTTCTTTGTTGTTCTTTCTCCAGCTCCTTTAGGTGTAGGGTTAGGTTATGTACTTGAGACCTTTCTTGTTTCTTGAGAAAGGCTTGTATCGCTATATATTTTCCTCTCAGGACTGCCTTTGCTGAGTCCCACAGATTTTGAACCAATGTGTTTTCATTATCATTTGTTTCCATGAATTTTTTTAATTCTTCTTAAATTTCTTGGTTGACCCATTCATTCTTTAGAAGGATGCTGTTTAGCCTCCATGTATTTGGGTTCCTTCCAAATTTCCTCTTGGGACTGAGTTCTAGCTTCAGAGCATTGTGGTCTGAAAATATGCAGGGAATGCTCCTAATCTTTTGATACCAGTTGAGACCTGATTTATGACCCAGGATGTGATCTATTCTGGAGAATGTTCCATGGGCACTAGAGAAGAATGTGTATTCTGTTGCTTTGGGATGGGATGTTCTGAATATATCTGTGATGTCCATTTTGGTCCAGTGTGTCATTTAAGGCCTTTATTTCCTTATTGATCTTTTGCTTGGATGATCTGTCCATTTCAGTGAGGGGAGTGTTAAAGTCTCCAACTATTATTGTCTTATTGTCGATATGTTTCTTTGATTTTGTTATTAATTGGTTTATATGGTTGGCTACTCCCACGTAGGAGCATAGATATTTAAAATTGTTAGATCCTCTTGTTGGACAGACCCTTTGAGTATGATGTAGTTTCCTTCCTCATCTCTTATTATAGTCTTTGGCTTAAAATCTAATTGATCTGATATAAGGATTGCCACCCCAGCTTTCTTCTGATGTCCATTAGCATGGTAAATTTTTTTCACCCCCTCACTTTAAATCTGGAGGTGTCTTCAGGTCTAAAATGAGTTTCTTGTAGGCAGTATATTGATGGGTTTTGTTTTTTTATCCATTCTGATACCCTGTGTCTTTTGATTGGAGCATTTAGTCCATTTACATTCAGGGTAACTATTGAGAGATATGAATTTAGTGCCATTGTATTGTCTATAAGGTGACTGTTACTGTGTATTGTCTCTGTTCCTTTCTGATCTACTACTTTTAGGGTCTCTGTTTGCTTAGAGGACCCCTTTCAAACCTAAGCAAAGAGGCAAAGAATCTATACTCAGAAAACTATAAAGTACTCATGAAAAAAATTGAGGAAGACATAAAGAAATGGAAAAATGTTCCATGCTCCTGGACTGGAAGAACAAATATTGTGAAAATGTCTATGCTACCTAAAGCAATCTACACATATAATGCAATCCCTATCAAAATCCCACCCATTTTCTTCAAAGAAATGGAACAAATAACCCTAAAATGTATATGGAACCAGAAAAGACCCTGAATAGCCAAAGGAATATTGAAAAAGAAAGCCAAAGTTGGTGGCATCACAATTCCAGACTTCAAGCTCTATTAAAAAGCTGTCATCATCAAGACAGTATGGTACTGGCACAAAACAGACACATAGATCAATGGAACAGAATAGAGAGCCCAGAAATAGACCCTCAACTCTATGGTCAACTAATCTTTGACAAAGCAGGAAAGAATGTCCAATGGAAAAAAGACAGCCTCTTCAACAAATGGCTTTGGGAAAATTGGAGAGCCACATGCAGAAAAATGAAATTGGACCATTTCCTTACACCACACACAAAAATAGACTCAAAATGGATGAAGGACCTCAAGGTGAAAAAGGAATCCATCAAAATCCTTGAGAACACAGGCAGCAACCTCTTTGACCTCAGCCACAGCAATTTTCTTCCTAGGAACAATGCCAAAGGCAAAAGCAAGGGCAAAAATGAACTACTGGGACTCCATCAAGATCAAAAGCTTTTGCACAGCAAAGGAAACAGTTAACAAAACCAAAAGACAACTGACAGAATGGGAGAAAACATTTGCAAACGACATATCAGATAAAGGGCTAATAACCAAAATCTATAAAGAGCTCAGCAAACTCAACACCCAAAGAACAAATAATCCAATCAAGAAATGGGCAGAGGACATGAACAAACATTTCTGCAAAGAAGACATCCAGATGGCCAACAGACACATGAAAAGATGCTCCACATCACTGGGCATCAGGGAAATACAAATCAAAACCACAATGACATACCACCTCACACCAGTCAGAATGGCTAAAATGAACAAGTCAGGGAATGACAGATGCTGGCGAGGATGAGGAGAAAGGGGAACCCTCCTACGCTGTTGGTGGGAATGCAAGCTGGTGCAACCACTCTGGAAAACAATATGGAGGTTCCCCAAAAAGCTGAAAATAGAGCTACCCTATGACCCAGCAATTGCACTACTGGGTATTTACCCTAAAGATACAAATGTAGTGATCCGAAGGAGCACATGCACCCGAATGTTTATAGCAGCAATGTCCACAATAGCCAAACTATGGAAAGAACCTAGATATCCATCAACAGATGAATGGATAAAGAAGAGGTGGTATATATATATACAATGGAACACTATGCAGCCCTCAAAAGAAATGAAATCTTGCCATTCGCAATGACATGGATGGAACTAGATGGTATTAGCTTAGCGAAGTAAGTCAATCAGAGAAAGACAACTATCATATGATATCCCTGATATGAGGAAGTGGAGATGCAACGTGGGGGTTTGGGGGGTAGGAAAAGAATAAATGAAAGAAGATGGGATCGGGAGGGAGACAAACCATTAGAGATTCTTAATCTCACAAAAGAAACTGAGGGTTGCTGGAGGAAGGGGGGTCAGGAGAGGGTGGTGGGGTTATGGACAATGGGGAGGGTATGTGCTATGATGAATGCTGTGAAATGTGTAAATCTGGCGATTCACAGACCTGTATCCCTGGGGATAAAAATATAAATTTAAATTTTTTTAAAAAGCTACACTTATGGATAAAGACACAGTTTTTGTGAAATTCCAAAGTTATCAGGTAGTGTTTATATAATTAAACCCAGAGCCAAATGAGGTCACATGATGAGAGGACTATCTCTGAAAAGCCTGTGGTCAAGGTACACACAACACAAGCAGTCAGTCTATCTACATGATCCTCCCTTGGGCCAGAATGCACTTGAAAACAACACAGAGAACAGACTTGAAGTTACTTGTCTTCTCAGCCTACCTCAGGCTGCTGGAAACACACACACCAATGCTCTGAGCCACTCATAAAACATAGGTATAGTTTTAAGTCCTGGCCTATAAACTTTTGTAGAACAAGCGCCAAATAATTTTGTCAGATCTTAATATCTGAAAATCTTATCTATTAAAAGAGGTAAAACTCTCTTCCCCCACTGCATCAGCTGTACATTCTCCCTAAGCCTCTGGGGCCTCACTTGGCCCAAATACTGCAAAAGCCAGAGCCTGTATAATTCAAGATTGAGCTGCAAGAGCTGCACATCACAGATCTGGTACTCTGTTACTGTTGCTGTGGCCAGAATTTAATGAAATACACTCTACTCCCCCTGCCACCTGTAGCTATAGCCTTGCTAAGGTCTGCACTTGCATGGCCCCCATACTTGTTGAATCCAGGTTAGTTCCCTAATATTTGCCAAAGATGCAACTCTCACTTTTATTGAACATCTCACTTTTTTTGATTTAGACAAGGACTGAGATGTATTTCCTTAAAGCAAGTTTGGTCCATATTAAAATGGCTACTTATATAAAAACAGCCACTCACCAATGGGCAAAGCTTCCATACGCTGTACCACATCTATCAGGGTGATAACTGCACCTATCAGGAATGAAAGAAGAGACTGCATAATTAAAGCTTTAGACATTAAAAGGAAAATAAATAAATACTACGAGCAATTTCATGCCAATAGATACAAAAGTTACAAGAAACTAGATGAAAATCCTTTTAAAAAAAATACAGAATACCCAACTGCCACAAGAAAAACAAAATCCAAATAACCACATAAGGTATTTGAATTTGTAAATTATTTCCCACAAAGAAACTTCAGTCCAGAATTGCTTCACCAGTAAATTCTATCACACATTAAGAAGAGGGATGTCTGGGTGGCTCAGTTGGTTAAGCAGCTGCCTTCGGCTCAGGTCATGATCCTGGTGTCCTGGGATCGAGTCCCACACGGGCTCCTTGCTTGGCAGGGAGCCTGCTTCTCCCTCTGCCTCTGCCTGCCTCTCTGTCTGCCTGTGCTCACTCTCTCTCTCTCTCTCTAACAAATAAATAAATAAAATCTTTAAAAAAAAGACATTAAGAAGAAATAAAACCATTATACAATCTCTTTCAAATAACCTAGATGGAAGAAATATTTCCTAACTTCTTTTATGAGATTAGAATAATCCTGAATCCAAAACTGGAAAAGAACTACCATATGGGAAAAAAAAAACTTACAGATTAAAATGCTTGAGAACAGGAAACAATCAATAAAACTAAAACACAACCTACCCAATGGGAGAAGATAACTGCAAATGACATATATGATAAAGAGTTGGTATCCAAAATATATAAAAAGCTTATTAAACTCAACACTCAAAAAACAAATAATCCAATTATAAAAGGGGCAATATAAAATTAACAACACAAGAAACAACAGGTGTTGGCAAGAACACGGAGAAAGGGAAACCCTCTTACACTGTTGGTAGGAAGGCAAACTGGTACAGCCATTCTAGAAAACAGTATGGAGCTTCCTCAAAAAGTTAAAAACAGAACTACCCTATGATCCAGCAATTGCACTACAAGGTATTTACCCAAAGAATACAAAAATACTAATTCAAATGGATATATGCACCTGATGTTTATAATAGCATTATCAATAATAGCCAAATTATGGAAAGAGCCCAAAAGGCCATCAATTGATGAATGGATAAAGAAGATGTGGTATATAAATACAATGGAATATTACTTGGCCATAAAAAAGAATGAAATTTTGCCATTTGCAATGACTTGGATGGAGCTACATGGTATTATACTAAACAGAATAAGTCAGTTAGAGAAAGACAAATACCATATGATTTCACACATATGCAGAATTTAAGAAACAAACAATCATAGAGAAAAAAGGAGAGAGGCAAAACAAGAAACAGACTCCTAACTATAGAGAACAAACTGATGGTTACCAGAGAAACAGTGGGTGGGAATGGGTAAATAGGAGATGGGGATTAAGGAGAGCACTTGTTATGATGAGCAATGGGTATCCTATGTAAGTGCTGAATCACTAAATCGTACACCTGAAACTAATATTACATTGTATGTTAACTAACTGGAATTTAAATAAAAACTAAAAAAAAAAGATAAAAGAAAAGAAAAAAAAAGCACTTTAGAACATAGACATAGAAATCCTCAACAAGTAGTAGCATATTAAATCCAGCAATATATAGAAAGAATAATAAAATACGACTAAATGATGTTTATGTCAGAAATGCAAAATTTAACATGGGAAAATCTAATCAATATAATTCCCATGACCATAGTAAAAGAGGAAATATTGGGTAATTCTCTAAGATCAGGAAAAAAGTGTATGCTTTTACCACTTCTATTTCATAGTGTAGGGGAGACAGATTAAGAAAACAAAAAGAATGTGTGAAAGACAGAAAGAAACACAAAAAGGAAAATGTAAAACTACTTATTCAAAGATATGACTGCATAGAGATTTCAAATCTTAAGACATCTATTTTTTTTAATGTTATTTATTTATTCATTTACTTTTATTTATTTGAGAGAGAGGGAGAGCACGTGCACACCTGTGAGCACAAGCAGGGGTAGGAGCAGAAGGAGAAGGAAAAGAAGACTCCCTGCTGAGCAGGGTACCTGATGGAGGGCTTGATCCCAGGACCCTGAGATAATGACCTGAGCTGAAGGTAGAGGGTTTTTAACAGACTGAGTTAAGCAGGCTCCCCAGAAATCTATTTTTAATAGACTATTTTTCAGAGCTGTTTAAGGTTTACAGAAAAATTGAAGAGAAAGTATAAAAAAAATTTCCACATGTCCCTTCACACTTTCACAAATAGTTTCCCCTATTATTAACTTCTTGCATTTGTGTGGTCCATTTGTTATAATTCTTGAACTGAGACTGATACACTATTATTAACTAAAGTCCATAGTTTACATTAGGGTTTGCCCATTGTGTTCTACAATTCTATGGGTTTCAACAAATATATAATGTTGTGTAAGCACCAATACATTGTCATTTAAAATAATTTTACGACCAGGGGTACTTGGATGGCTCAGCTGGTTAAGTGTCTGCCTTCAGCTCAGGTCAGGATCCCAGAGTCCTGGGATTAAATCCCACATTGGGTTCCCTACTCTGTGGGGAGCCTGCTTCTCCCTCTCCTTCTGCCCTTCCCCCCATTTCTTCTCTCTCTCTCAAATAAAATCTTTTAAAAAATAATAATTTGTCACCCTAAGAATACTCTGTGTTCTACTTATTCAATGTTCCCTCCCACAAACCCCTGGCAACCACTAATCTTTTTACTGTCTCCATAGTTTTGCTTATTCCAGAATGTCACATAGTCGTAATCATAGCCTATTTGGGTTGACTTCTTTTACTTAGTAATATGCATTTAAGGTTCTTCCATGTCTTTTTACAGCTCGATAGCTCCTTTCTTTTTAGTGCTAAATAATACTCTATTGTAGGATCTGTCAAAGTTCGTCCATCCAATAACCTATTGGGATGCACCTTGGCTGCTTTCAGTTTCTGATGATTTTGAATAAAGCTGCAATAAACATTCATCTGTAGGTCTAGGAGTAAATACCTAGAAGCATGGTTCTGGGATCACATGGTAAGCCTATATTTAGCTTTGTAAAGGAGTGTCAAACTGTTTTCTATAGAGGCTGTACCATTTTTTTCTTTCCACCAGGAACAAATGAGATTTTCTGTTGCCCCACAACCTTGCCAGTATTTAGTGTTGTCAGTGTTTTGGATTTTATCCAAGAACCTATTTTTTTTTAATTAGAACAAACAAGTAAATTTAACAAAATTAATGGACTCAAGGTCAGTATACAAAAATAAATTGCATTTATATATACTATCAACAAGCAATTAGAAAACATTTAAAAATACTATTGATGGGTGCCTGGGTGGCTCAGATGGTTAAACATCTGCCTTCAGCTCAGATCATGATCCCAGGGTCCTGGGATTGAGTCCCACATCAGGCTCCCTGCTCCTTGGGAGCCTGCTTGTTCCACTGCCTTTGCCTCTCTCTCATGAATAAATAAATAAAATAAAATAAATATATTTTTAAAATTAAAAAAATAAAATAATATTGATAATAGCTTTAAAATGCTTAAGAATAAATTTAATGAAAAATGGATGAAGCCTCTACATTGAAAACTAAATATTTCCTGAGAGAATTTAAGGAAGCCTTAAATAAATGGAGATATATGCCATGTTCATAGATTGGAAAACTCAACATTATTAAGATACCAGTACTTTCCTAAATTGATCTACATATCCAATTCAATTCCAAAGTCCTAGGAAGACTTTTTAAAGAAATTGACAAGCTCATTCTAAATTTATATGTAAATTCAAAGAATCTAGAATAGTCAAAACAGTTTTGAAAAAGAACAAAGATAGGAGATTTACACACCCTGATTTCAAGGTTTACTATAAAGCTATAGTAGTCCTTACAATGTGATCTTGGTCTAAGGATAGAGAAGTAAATCAATGAAACAAAATTGAGTCCAGCCATAAGCCTACCTGAAAATGGTCAGTTGATTTTCAACAAAAGATACTAAGGCAATTCAGTGAAGAAATAAAGGTCATTTTAATAAATGGTATTGGAACAACTGAATCTCCACAAGAAAGAGAAAGAAAAAAAAAAGAGAATTCTGACCACTACCTCATACTATGCTCAAAAAAAGTGGGAGAGTACTTCATGACTTTGGAGTAAAGAAAGATTTCTTAGACCAGATCCCCCAAAAATCACTAACTATAAATTTAAAACATTAATAAATCTTATTTCATCAAAATTAAGAATTGTTGCTATTCAGAAACACCATTATGAAAATGAAAAGACAGTCACAGCCTGAGGGGAAAATATTCCCGTAATAAATACCTGACTAAGGATTGCTATGAAAAGTATAGGAAGAATTCTATATTAATCAAGGCTTGATCAAAGAAACAGAACCACTAGAAAATGTGTATGTGCACACGCGTGTGTGTGCGTGCATGTGCACGTGGGCACACAGGCAAGGAAAGAGAAATTTTTGTTATATGAACTAACCTGAAAAAATTATGGGAGAATTTCTGTGAATCTGTTGCCTCTACATCTGACACTAGAACATGAGATCATAAGATAAAACAGTCATGCAGTAAAGTCAGGTGTGAAATGAGGGAAGTAAGGACAAAGGAATCTGCAAATTTGGATTAGAACCCCCAAGGACAAACTGGAACCCTTGTAAATCTCTCATCACTTTCAAGCTTCTAACTTCAGTGATTAGGAGAGTCATCAGTCTGCTAGAGCTGCCATAGCAAAGTACTAAAAACTGGGTGGCTTAGAAAAGAAATTTATTGTCTTAGTTCTAGAGGCTAGAAGTCAGAGATCAGCCTGTCAGCAGGTTGCCTCCTCTTGAGGGCTGAGAAAGCATCTGGTCTATGCCTCTCAGATCTTAGCTTCCTAGCTTCTGGTGGTTTGCTGGCAATCTTTGACGTTCCTGGCTTCTGTTGAACCACTCTAATCTCTCCTTTCATGTTCCTATGGTATTCTCCCTGCAGTGTACATGTCTGTCTTTGTGTCCAAACACTCCCTTTTTATAAGAACACCTGCTATATTGGATTACCACCCACCCTAATGACCTCATTTTAGTTCATCTCTATAAAGACCCTATCTCCAGGTAAGGCCACATACTGAGGGACTGAAGACTAGGACTCCAACATATCTTCTGGAAGGACATAATTCAACCAGTCGCAGGAGACAAACATGCAACCGGCCTACGATTCACGGTCAGGTAGAGAAGCCTAGCTGGACAAAAGGAGCTACAAGTCAGCTACTGCCTCAGGTCAGCAAGGTAATTGGCAAATAAGCAACAACGTGCTACCTGCTTTGCTCTAACCTTCCACAAATAAAAAGAAGAATGGCTATTTCTTCATATTTGTATCCCAAATTCTGTGCAAATTTCCTCCTGTGGTCAACAGTAATCAGAACTATGCAGGGCAGGGAATCCTCGGAATAATAGTTCCAGTCTAGGTAAATTGCCATAACACAAATGCACTGCAAATCCATACAACTCAGTGCAGATAGAAGGAGCCTTTTAAAAATAGATAAAATGTTTTAGTGTTGACCTTTTACAATATGAACACAAATAGCCAGTGAACACATAAAACAGCATTCACTCTTATTAGTCTTAAGTAAATCCAAATCAAAGTCACAAGACTTTGACTAGTTAATATTACTGACTAGTTAATATTAAAACAAAAAACTGGTAATATCAAATGTTGATGGGGATGGCTTTTTCAGTTTATTTCAACTTGAAACACATAAAAATATTTTATCCATCCAATATTTTAAATGGATCTTTATATTACAGTAATAGATAATGTTAAAATACTTTTATATCTTATTCTCTTAACTACCAAGTAAGGTGGGTATAGCAGTAGATAGGCAGAATAATGGCCTCCCAAAATGTCCTCATCTTAATCCTCAGAACCCGTAAATCTGTTAGAATGCAAGGCAAAGGGGAACTAAGGTTGCAGAGGGAAGTAAAGTTGATAATCACCTAGCCTTAAATTAGAAAGATTATCCTTGATTTTCCATTTGGGCCCAGTATAATCACAAAGTTCCATAAAAGAGGAAGAGGGAAGCAGAAGAATGAGAGTCAGAGAGATGCTACAGTGCTAACTCTGAAGGTAAAGGATGAGGCCAAAAGCCAATGTGAGCAATTTCTGGAAGCTGGAAAAGATAAAGAAATAGATTCTCCCCTAGAGCCACCAGAATGGAATGGGGCCCTGCTCTCATCTTGATTTTGGCTCCATGAGGCCTATGCAGATTTCTGACCTACAAAACTGTGAAATAATAAATTTGTTTTTAAGCTGTTAAGTTCATGGTAATTTGTGATGACAGCCATAGAAAACTAATATGAGCAGGTATTATTATGTTCATTTTATATATAATGAAGTCAACATGGGACCCAAAAAATTACAATCAGTAACCCAGACTTGGAACAGGTCATGACTTTCTGATAAGGAAGTCATATATATTTTCACTCTCAAAACTTCATGGACTTGAAATGCAAAAACATAACATTAGAGTATCTTATCAACTATCTAACCAAAAATTTCAGTTTAAAGAATTTAACCCAGGACCTAGAAGACATTAGAGCCTACCACACATACCAGCAATTTTAAACAATTTTAAATTGATTATGTTAATGAGTCTTCCCTAGCTTAGCACCCAGAGTCTCAGTTTGTAAGATATCAAGTAAATTACCCTGACTTTTTTCAAGAATTAGAAAATGGTTCAGAGAAGAAAATGGTTCAAAGAAGAATGCTATATTTGGACAGTAGGTCAAGTGTCAAAGTTAATTTATCTTTTTGAAAAACTGACTTAACACATTAAATTACGAAGCAATCTAGAATATCCTCTAGGGCTTCTTATTCTCAACAACATAAATAAGTAAGTTTAGAAGTAAATAAATATAGGGGAGAGAATAGCAGCTCTACAATTCAACTCCATGGGGCATCACTCACATCAAAGACATGTGAGTAGTGACCCTTAGAATTGTGTAATGCAGTGTCCCTGAGGGGTCAAGGATAGAAAAAAATATTTTTTAGGACTGTGTATTTTTTCTGCCTGTCATACTCATAAACACTGTTCTTATCTGTAGATGGAAAAGGTAGCCATTAAGCACTGTGATTTATGGAAGGAAGAAGGGGACATCAGAAAGTATAAAATTCTACCTCAAAGTTTTTCTTTGGATTGAGGTTCTTTTAATTCCAAATAAATCTTTATTACTTTTATTAATACTTGCACAAATACTACTGATCTATTGTAGAAAAAAATTAAAACACAAAGGAAAAAATCCATAACTCTATCATGTATAGGGGCTTCTTCCAGCCTCCTTTAGATAGTATATACCATCACACACACTAGGTCTCTGAGATGATGATGTCTAAGGGATATTATTGTCCTCCTGATGCTACTGTGGCCTCATAAGACAGGCAATGACACCACCAGTCAATCTCAAGGTATGTATTTTTTTACCATGACATACATATATATCAAGAAATCACTTCTTGGGGCACCTTGGTGGCTCAGTCAGTTGAGGATCTGACTTTTAATCTTGGCACAGGTCTTGATCTCATAGTCGTGAGTTTGAGCCCCACATTGGGCTCCATGCTGAGCTTGGAGCCAATAAACATTAAAAAAGAAAGAAAGAAAAGAAATGAAATCACTTCTCATAAAATAATTATTTCCCAATTTTCCCAGGTCCTGCCCACACAAGCCCTACCCCTACAACTCTATTTTATATTATTTGATAGAGGTAGAATCTTTATCAGAAAAAAGGAGAGGAGTCAAGAAACCTCATCCCCAATTTGAAAATGCTTGTGTTCAAGCATCACTTTCCATCTTCTTGAGAGCTCTTGGCCTCTAGTGATGTTTAACATCTTCCACAAAACACTGGTGATTTATGATAACTCAATACCAAGGGAGGGGATAGCTGGGATTCTATGGTCAGGATCAGTACAATGGATATAAAAACATATTAAATAAAGACCACATCTCGAGTTGGAGAAGGTGAAAAGCCTTCTTAAGCAATAAGGAAAGATAGGTTTACATGAGTGGCCCAGTAGTAGAAGCTTTAAAAAGGGAGCTTTAAAAACATCTAAATGTGAAAAACTTAAAAACAAAGGGAAGAAAACATCAAAATCTCCCCAATCCCAACTGATTATTCCTTCTTTTAAACTTCTAAAATGTATTTTGTTACAAACACGAGAATGAAAATACAATTATGATTTTTCCATGTTAATAAATATTATTCTCCAACATGAATATAATCTAATTCATGGATATAATTTGTTCAACCAGTCTCAACTGTTGGACATTTAAAGCTTTCCCAGTTTTTGCTATTATAAGCTGAACTATAATAAACACACCTATATGTAAGTCTTTACACATCTTCTGTTCTTTTATAAACTTTTGAGCTAAAGTATATGTGTATTTTAAGGGTTTCATTACACATTGCATATATAACTATATGTTACATATTTCACATTGACTTCCCAAAAGTTAGTACACTCATTCCAACATTGCATTTGAATACTTGCTTACTTACAACTTTCCCATAATTAGGTATCAAAATTCTGAATTTTTAACTAATTTGGTATACAATGGTAGTGCCTTATTTTGCCCACTGGCCATAGTTTCCCAACCCTTGCTCTAAGAGATTCAGAAGTAGCACTTGCAGAAAAGCAACTACTAGGCTAAGGGAATGCAAGCAATGAAAAACTAAGGACTTTGAAGAGGGCAAGAGCTACCCCAGGAATAGATGGTCAGAGGGGAAGAAACTTGCCAGAGGGCTTTTGCCATATATCCTTGTAGTTCTCTTCCCTAGAAGGTCAGAATCCCTCTTCTTATCAAGGTATTGCAACTTGTTTGAGCAATGAGATATTAACAGATATGATGCAAATAGAAAATGGAAAAAAATATTTCTGTGACTCTGCCTGCCTCTTGCCCTCTGCCATTGCCATGAATACATGTCCAGGTTAGCTTACTGGAGGACAATAGACACA
>ML103975.1:0-10344 GCA_003697995.1 Taxidea taxus jeffersonii
GTCCAGGAGCTCCCACTCCTCCTGGGAGAAGTACACGGCCACATCCTCAAAGGCCATCAGGCCCTACAACAGTGAACAGGGTAGGATGGACACAATCTAAGCTATGGTTCTATGACCCAGGACCCACCTCCCTGGCCCAATAGCTACCTTTCCCCATGTCCCTCAGGGGCTTACCTTCCTCGCCCTGACCCTCTCCTCCCCCAGGCTCTGCAACTCTGCCGATGGAACTTCCCTCCTCTCCCCTAAACCCTACCTGCCTAGGGCATAGATGCTTTCTCGGCCTCCACACTGGTCACTTACACAAGGCAGCCAGAGCAAGCTCACGGCGTTCCGATGGCTGCCACCCCAAAGGCAGGCCCAGGTGCCACTCGCGCTCTAAGCTTTGCACAAACTGACCCTCCCGGACATGCCCTTAGGTCTTCTTGTGACTAGCAACTGTACAAGTCCCAGCTATGGACCCGCCGGGGCATGTCCATGCCTGGAGGAATGCCGTCTTCTGCGGAATGTGCCTGACATCCCAAGGCTGCTCCTCCAGTTTGAGGACTGACTGGCTGATCCCCTCCAGTCACTACAGGAGGGGGCCCAGGGATCCGGTGGCCACACAGGAAGCCAGTTTCCTCCTCCCTCCATAACTACGCACACCCCACCTCTCCATTTCCTTGTCCAAAAACCCTGCCTTCAGCCACTTGCCAGACTTCCTGCCAGGGGCTACCGACCTGTCTTCATCTCCCTGGAGTGCTACCCATCCCTGGCTGAGTCCACGAGATTCCTTCCTCCTGAATGGGATTCCCAGGCCCTGCCTTGGCTCAGGATATCAGGGCGGTGTCCTTGGACATCTGCAGTTTCAGGTCCACGTGATGATCTCTCTGCTCTGGGACGTACTCCCAAGGCTGCTTTTCCCTCAGATCCCTGTTTCTGTTTACAGCAGTTCTGTTCTTCCAGATGTTCAGGCCAAACACCCTGGGGCTGGGCTCCGCTCGGGCCACTCGCTCCCCCGCCGCACCTGAGACATCGGATCTATCCCGAGCCCAACCACGTTTCCCATCTCCACCGGCCCGGTGCGCGGCAGGCGGCGACTCCGGCCACCTGGGCTGTGGCACTGCCTGCTCCCTGCACACGGCCACCCGGCTCTGCGTCTTTTCTCCGCCAAGCACACGCGGCGACACTTTAAAAGCCCTAACTTAAAGCACGTCCGGTCTCCGTCGAACCCTCCGCGGCTCCCGACGCCAGCTCCGCAGCCTGCCATTTCTCTCCGGTGCTCACGTCAGGAAGCCCACTCCGGGAGCACCCAGGCTCAGTCTCCCCTCCCGGCGTTCGCACGTGCGGCGCCCTCCGCCTGCACTTCCGTCTGCCCCTCCCTCCCTCGGCCGCCCGAACGGGGGTCTCACACGTGCACGCCCCCCCCACTGGCCTGATCGCGGGGCCTGGGACGAACCCAGACGGGGGACAAAACGTCCCGATGGGGTCCCTCCAGGAGCGACCTAGGCGGGTGGCTGGGGGGCGGGGGCGGGATTCTGACGCCTCCTCGACTCACCTGCGCCGGGGCTGTCAGCGCCGCGGTCGACATCAGAGCCTGCACTTGGGGACGCGCAGAAAGCGACGGACGTCCCGGCTCCGGGCCTCAGTCTCCCCGTCCGTCTAGGGCACAGACGTCCCGGAGCCTAGGACGCCGCCTCCCCTGCCGCCCGGGGGTCGGAGAACACGTGACGCGCGCGAGCCACCGCCCCACAGCCCCGCGGGGCGGCGCAGGCTACACCCGGAGAAACCGAGGTTCGGGGGACGCGACGGCCGCCCGCGATCACGCCGTGCGCCCAGCGGCCCTCCGCTCGCGCCCTCGTCTCGGGTCTCCACGCCTCCGGGAACCTCGCCGGGGGCCGCCGCGCTCCGGTCCCTAACACCGGTGTGGCCCCGCGCCCCACTGCAAAGTGACAGTCCCCGGACGCCGGAAGTCCAGCCCCCGCAAGCCCCCATTGGCCCAATGCGCGCTGCGGACGCACGCGCACCGCCTTCTGAGAAGCGTAGTTCCCGGCCGCCCTTTCGGATCTCCGCGCAGCACGCTGGGAAATGGAGTCCCGCAGGCGTGTCCCCGCTTCCGCCGGCCGGCGCGCTTTCGGTGGGTCATCGGCCTCCCAGGACTCGAGCGGCCACCCGAGCGGCCCCGAGGCTAAATGCTGCACGCGCGGAAGCGGGAACCGCTGAGGTGCCAGGAGGCGACCCCAGCCCGGGGCTTTAAGGACAAAGCTCAATGGGAGGGGCGGGCTAGGTGGGATGGCGCTGGGCAGCGAGCCCGGGAATGCGACCCCAGGTTCAAGTCTGGAGGCCTGTGCTTCGTTTGGCCACTCTGTGGCCTGTGAAGGGTTAACACCAGTTTTGCAGCCCCTGCACCAAGAGGTGCAAGCCCCCAGCCTCAATTACTTACATACATACAGGCACGCATGCATGCATACAGACAGACGTGGTACGGTGGCGTTGCCCAGCGCCATGCTGCCCGCTGTTTTAAGGACATAGGGAATTAATCTTTGACAAGTTCATTCATTCTTTCTGCCTTCCTTCCGGTCTTTCTCCCTCCTTATATATGCATCTATCTCAGCCATAACTGTTTGGAATGCAAATCCTCGAAATGCAAGAGAGCCCATCAATTTTGGAATATTCGTGTGTTAAGTATTGCTCACTTTGAAAGAAATTAAGGAAATCTAACATATTAAACTCGTGATTTAATCAAAAGCTTAGAGGGGCACCTGGGTGGCTCAGTGGGTTAAAGCCTCTGCCTTTGGCTCAGGTCATGATCCCAGGGTCCTGATCAAGCCACACATTGGGCTCTCCTCTGCTCAGCAGGGAACCTGCTTCCTCCTCTCTCTCTCTGCCTGCTTCTCTGCCTACTTGTGATCTCCATCTGTCAAATAAATAAATAAAATCTTTAAAAAAAAATCAAAACCTTAGAGACATTAACATTTCAAGTACTGTTTGAATGTTTGGAGACATTTAATTTCTTAAAACCTTATTTTAAAATTATCCCTGTAATGTGTAATTACTTAGACTAGAGGGATCCTGTTTGCCTAATATTTAGAGATATGCTAATCGTTTGATAAATTCATAATTTAATGAATTGGAAATGAAATAAAAATGGCAACTTCCTCTGTACACAAAATAGTTCCATATCCCTGGCTCCGATCTGCGCCGAACAAGATTGCACTGTGGGGTAGGGGTGGGGGCTGTTATCTGGTGCCGGCGGTTAGACTCCAAACAACCCGGTGGGACCTCTGTGAACCCCCGTGTCCTCATCTGTAAAACAGACAATAGTAGACACTTGCATTCTGCGGAATTGTGCTGAGCACCAGTTCTTTCCTTGGCTGGGTTGAGCCTACTGATGAGCCCACCCAAGGCACCCTTCATTACTACTGGTGTTGTTTCCTTCTAGCCTTAACTTTTGACCTTTCCAGTTTCCATCTCTCCGCTTACATTATCCATCTATTCCTGCATTTTGTCTGCTTTTTCCACTAAAGCCCTTAACATCTTTCTTAATCATTGTTATTTTACATCCTGATAGTTCTAACCTCTGTGTCCTATGTGTTTGTCATTGTGATTATGGCTTTGTGTGTCCTCAGATTGTTTTTTTCTTGCCTTTTGACCTGCCTTGTCAGTTGCTGCTGAAAGCCAGACATATGTTTGGTAACAGGAAGTAAGGTAAACAGGAGGTTCGTGTGAGGATTTATGGGAATATGGTAGGAGTAGGGCTGAACTTGCTGTAGTTATGGGTGCTAGAGGCTTCAGACTCCTCCGGTGCCCTAGTTTTTGTCTCTTCTCCAGACTTTGTGCTCCGGTGAATATTCTTCAGAGAGAGTCCCTGTCTTGCATCTCTGTTAGCAGTAACCCAGTGTTGTTAACTCCACTGATGCCGTGTCCGGTGTGCGAGGGCAGGAGCATACTAAATCTTCCAGTGAAATCTGTCTTCGGTGGGACTGAGTCTCAGGGGCTCATCTATACTGCTGTAGTTCCTTTTATTTCTTGACCCCAACTGCCTTCCCTGGCTATGGCATTCTCGATGTATTTCCCTGAAGCCCTAGCACCTGTTGACTATGACCTCTCACTTAGGTGAGAGAAGGCTAGAATGACCTGGAATGGGAGCAGTGTCCTTCACCCAGCTGGAAAGAGCTCTAGCAGCTTTACTCCTGGTAGTATATGTCTCTGTAGGGAAAAGGCTCTGCGCATATTTCATAGTGGTTATGTTTCTGGTCGTATGGCAGCTCCTCTTCCTCTGCTCCATGCTAACAACCGAAAAACAGAGAAATGCCAGTTAACCGAGTGCATACTGGACACAACCAGGATGGAGTCCATGGAGTCAGTGCCAAGGGAACAGGAATTAGGTTCACTGCGCGCCGCCACAGCCTAGACTGGGGGACCCTGCACAGGTGTGAGTACAGACTAACATGGTAGGCCTCTTGCTCACTTATCTGTTTGGGGGATTTGATACAGCCTTAGCCTCTGCTGACAGGGGAGCACCATGTTGGGGAGCAGGTCTAGGTGCTGGTTATACCTGGACTGCAGCCCCTTGGAGGGAACACATGGCTGCCATCAAATAGCACATTAACAAGACATTTCAAGATTTTATTTATTTTTTTATTTGACACAGAGAGAGAGATCACAAGCAGGCAGAGAGGTAGGCAGAGAGAGGGGGGGAAGCAGGCTCCCCGCCGAGCAGAAAGCCCGATGCGGGGCTCGATCCCAGGATCCTGGGATCATGACCTGAGCTGAAGGCTGAGGCATTAACCCAACCTGGGTGGCATAAAGCCACCCAGGCGCCCCTAACAAGACATTTCAAAGATGTGACCAAGTCAGGACACATTAAGGGGAATCTGGTGTTGGAAGACCTAGTCGAAAGAGAGGCGGGTTGAGGGGAAAGGGTGAGATACAAGGCCACGGGAGTCGGGCACAGCAGGGGCTGGGAATCAGGAGAGAAAAGGTGAGTGCAAGGACATTCTGGGGTGTCTAGTGTTTGAAAGGACACAACAAACCCAAATGGAGTAATCTGCCCCAACAAGCCGGCAAACGGAGACACGTAGGTGGCAGAGGAGGGTGGCACTCTTCAGGAAGGCCGACCCCCAGCTGCTGCACTTGAAGGGCTTCTCTGAAGTGTGGGTGTCGGGAACTGCCCAACGCTGGGGCTGGGTGGGAAGGCCTTCATGAACTTGGTGTTCCTTCACGGCTTCCTATCACAGTGGGTGGCTGGGTGTTGGGTCATGGCTGTCTAGGACACCCTTACATGTGCACGGCTTTCCTGCAGTATGTGCTCATCACAGGTGAGAGGGCTCTCTCCATATCGAAGTCAACTATCTCAGATGAAGGTTTCAGTGGAACCAGAATTCTCTCCTCATGTGCAGTTTCTGCACAGGGTCTGTCTCCATGCTTCTCCAGGGACAGTCTCTGAAGACTGAACCACCTGGGTTACAGGGGTGGACGGTATGGCTAGGGCCAGCACTGAGAGTCCAGACCTGTGATGCGATTTTTCTAAAAACATCTTATTCCAACAGTGCCTCATCTTCTCTTCCACATGAATTACCTGAAAATAGGGAAACGCCCTTTCCATAGCCCACGGGAGGTGGGTGAGGATGCCTCCATCGTGACGTGGTGTCTAATAAGCTAAGCGCTGGCTCCCTGTGTTCATAAGAAACTAAGGGGGCTGGGATCAAGGGCAAAGAGCAGATCCTGTCGCTACAGGCCAGACCAGTGCAAAATATCTCAACAGGGTCAAAGATTCCACATAGCTGGCAGGATCTGCTGCTCGGCCTCCGTGAACGCAACATAGCAGGAATGCTGGGACAAGCAGACGCTGCACAGAAAATGCCCAGACACGATGTAACATCCGGCCACCTCTTAGGATCCGCCTTCTGAAGATTATGTGCCAGTGCACGAACACAGCCGAACAGCTAAACAGAAGCTGGTGCTGGAGGAGCCGGGATAGGGAGAGCAGCTATGAGATGGAACTGGAGGTCAGAGAGCTGGGAACTAGACACCAGAAGGACGAGGCAAGAGGATAGAATGTTCAGAAAGGTGTCAAAAGTTGGACTGAGGTTGCCACGATGACTTTGGCAACAGGACAGTGATGTGGCACAGGACCATGGCCAGGTACAATTCAACGTAGACCAGGCCTCAGCCCAGTCCCAGATTTCACTCAGCAAGGCCCACCTCTCCCGGGACTCTCTTGTAATGGCTAGAATTGCAACTTCCCGGATAGATAACCAGCACTCCTTGCCATGCTCTGGCAAAATGACTTTGTGAAATGGATTGGCCACAAGTCCTATGGAGGACAGGGCAGGTAAAGGGCTCGCCCTGACTGTGTGACCTTTCTGCGGAAGTCAAGAAGCTTGCTTCATCTTTAACATTAGTGAGGAGGAAGTAGGAAGGATGTCACAAAATGAAACTTTGAGAGGGGTTTTTTAGGAATGGCCAGGGGGGTGCCCCTGGCCCTTTGTTCAATCTGTCCCTTGTAAGCAATGACAACAGGACCCCCAGAGACTGGCAGCGGCAGTTTTAAGGAAGTATCTGCTGGAGAAAGAAAGCAGAATCCATGGCACAGAGAGACCCTGTTATGGAGCCAAACCCAAAAAGGTTGTTGGAAAGAGGGAGAGAACCTTGACCCTTCTCCCAAAGCCCCAAGCCTAGGGCAGCAAAGGTGGAGTGGCTCAGGAGGAGCCCAAGTGAGTACCCATAGACCAACCTGAATGCCAACAACTCTGAAAAGGAACACATAAAAAAGAGACGCAGGAGATCCACTCAGTAAGGCCGTGAACATGAAGTTATCCAACATCACATCCTGATACAGGATCCTCTGAGCCAGGGAAGTGTCTCTACTCCTCCCAAGAGAGGTCCACGCCCACATCCTTGAAGGTCACCAGGCCCTGCAGTAAGGAAGACGGCTGACGATCCTGCAGGGCACATGAGTGGATATCTTCGAGTGCCCAGGTGTAGGTAGCCATGGACTGGGCTAGAGTCAAGAGACCAAACCAGGCCCCAACTCGCGCCTCCTGGAAGCCCAGGGGCTGATAGCCCTGTGGGTGGAAAAGTTGAGTAGCACTTGAGAAAGGACCTGAGCTATGGATCCTAAGACTCGCTGACGTGGTTGCCTGCATGTGCTTATCTGGAATGGGCAAAACAGGCCTGGTCAGTAATTCACTGTGGGATTGTGCTGTCCTTGCACGGGCCACAAACTACACCACTGTAAGATTGTACTGTGCTTGCATGGATCATAAACTACGTTTTGAGCCACTCTGAAGTTAGTGCAGCTGGTTAAGGAGTTATCTGAAGACGGAGGCCACTGGCTTCAGAGGATCTGCTATTAGTCCTTGGGAAATAGCTAATAGGGAAGCTTGAGGGATTTTATGCGTATGCTGCAAATTCTTTTTATGATTGTTGCTGTTAGCTATATTATGCCTCACAGCCGTGAATATAATTGGCATTGCTTGGACATCATCCACCTTGCCCCTCCTGTCCCCATCTCTCTGCGTCTCATCGTCGTCTCACCATCCTCTTACCCTCTCGATCCTGGTCATGTTGTCGCGCCGGCCGCGACACCCAGGCCTAGAACCCAGGGCACCTCACTCTCTCCCCTCTAACACCTCCCAACCACACAAACTCCTCCAGCTCACCCTCTTCTCCAGGCCTCCATCTCAGAGGGGACGCTAGTCCACCATTAGGGCCTTCTCCTTCTCCGAAGATCCACTGGCCACGCCATTGCAGCCACTGTGTCATAAAGTAGGAGGGCCCCAGCACCAAGCCCTTGTACTCCAGCACCAAGCCCTTGTACCCCAGCACCAAGCCCTTGTACCCCGTCCTGCCGGACTCATGTCAGAGTCATCCGTTGGCGACAGCTCCTGTCCCACACCTCTAGGTCCTCTTCTCTCTGCTGTCCTTAGATCAACTCTCCCCAGGCCACTTCGCACATGGCAGCTAGTGAGCCTGGAAATGATAACCAGGATCCAATTCCCAGCTGGTCTTGCAACAAAACCTCCAGTGTCACTCAGGGCTAGGGACTGCCCCTGGTCCTTTGTTCAAGGCCTTCCCCACCTGTACTGTCCTCTGCTCCATCTCTCAGCTACAAACACGTGGATGCCCAAACACCCCTGGCCCTCTTACACCTCTGCCTTTGCTTTTCTTAACCCCTTAGCAGGCTTGTCCTACCTGTTCCACCACAGGACAGTCCTTCCAGACCAGTAGCTCCACTATCATGGTGGATAAAACATCCTGACCCCGCACTTGCAGGAGACTGGACCATCATCCTATACCAGCATGCCTACAAGGCCTGCAGTCCCAGTGTGGAGCCTCGTAGTGTGCAGAACCTCCCGGGACCTCTCCCTGTCACATGTTCTCACCGTCTGTCCTCCTTAGGACCACCATCTCCTAAGTCTGACCCAGGGCCACTTCACTGGTCTAGGGCATCATTACATGCCTGGACATGCTGAGTGAGGCTGGTGCTTAACTAGTGCCTCTAAGTCCGGTGGCTATATCTCATTCCTACTGTCCTCTAGATCCAAACTTCCTCTCACGTGACTCCTGGGCATTAGCTGTCTCCCAGCCTCCTCGAGCTGAGCCTCTACATCTGACCCACTCTTCCCACTGTTGCTTTCAGATCCTTCAATCCAGCTTCTCCCTGGTCAGCATCATCAGGCCCCTAACTTCCCAAGATGTTCACACCTTAATCCCTGAACCTGTGAGTATGTTACTTTATGTGGCAAGAGAGATGTCACAAAAACAAACAAAAAAAGACATCACAGGTATGATTAGGTTAAAGATCTTGGAATGGAGAGATTATCCTGGACTATTCAGGTGGGCCCTAAATGGAATCACAAGCATTCTCATAAGGGAGAAGCAAGAAGGTCAAAGGAAATCTAACACCTTTTCGTGACAAAAACTCTCAAGAGAACTAGCAATATAAGGAAATTTCTTCAACATGATAAAGGGCATTTGTGAAAAATCTCCAGCTAACATACTTAAAGATGGAAGACAGAAAGTTTACCCACTAAGATCAGGAATGAGACAACGATGCTCACTTGCATCACTGACATTTGATGTTTTAGTGGAAGTTCTTGCCAGAGAAATTAAGTAAGAAACAAAAATAAAGGGCATCCTGATTGGAAAGGAGGAAGTAAAACTATCTGTATACATAGATGACATGAAAAATCCCAAAGAATCCATAAGAAAGCTACTGGAGCTAATAAACAAATTTAGCAAAGTTGCAGGGTATAGGATCGACACATAAAAATCCAAGTGTTCCTATATACCAGCAATGTATAATCTGAAAAGGAAATTAAGGGGGAGCCTGGGTGGCTCAGTGGGTTAAGCCTCTGCCTTCAGCTCAGGTCATGATCTCAGGGTCCTGGGATCGAGCCATGCGTCGGGCTCCCTGCTCAGCGGGGAGCCTGCTTCCCCCTCTATCTCTGCCTGCTACTCTGCCTACTTGTGACCTCTCTCTCTCTGTGTCAAAGAAATAAATAAAATCTTTTAAAAAAAGGAAATTAAGGAAGCTATATTTACAATAGGATCTGAAAGGATACAGTAACTATAATAATACACTGAAGCAAAGAGGTGAAACACTGTACACTGAAAACTAGAAAACATTATTGAAGGAAATTAAAAATATCTAAATAAGTGGAAAATCATCCCATATTAGTGGGCAGGAAGACTTAATGTTGTTAAAATGTCAATGCCACCCAAAACTACAGATTCAACGCAATCCTCTTCAGAATTCCAACATCCCTCTTATGCAGAAATGAAAAAGCTGATCCTCAAATTCATATGAAACTACAAAGGACCCCAAACAGCTGAAACAAATCTGAAAAAGAACAAAGTTGGAGCATTCACACTTTCTGGTTTTAAAAATTACTACAAAGCTGTAGTAATCAAAACAGTGTAGTAGTGGCATATACACTAGTGGATAGACATATACACCAATGGAATAGACTTGAAAGTCCAGAAATACACCTATATAACTATGGTTAATTGATTTTTTACAAGGGTGTCAATTCCATTCAATTGGTATTGAATCTTCAAAAGATGGTGCTGAGACAACTGGGCATCCTCATGCAAAAGGATGAAGGTATACCCCTAACTTACTCCATATACAAAAAGTTAACTCAACTCTCTCTCAGGGGGCGCCTGGGTGGCTCAGTGGGTTAAAGCCTCTGCCTTCGGCTCAGGTTATGATCCCAGGGTCCTGGGATCGAGCCCCGCATCGGGCTCCCTGCTCAGCGGGAAGCCTACTTCCTCCTCTCTCTCTGCCTGCTTCTCTGCCTGCTTGTGATCTCTGTCTGTCAAATAAATAAATAAAATCTTTAAAAAAAAAAAATCTTT
>ML103975.1:10444-22303 GCA_003697995.1 Taxidea taxus jeffersonii
TGACAAATAAATAAATAAAATCTTAAAAAAAAAAAAAAAAGACTCTCTCTCTCGGGGCGCCTGGGTGGCTCAGTGGGTTAAAGCCTTTGGCTCAGTTCATGATCTCAGGGTCCTGGGATCGAGCCCCGCATCGGGCTCTCTGCTCAGCGGGGAGCCTGCTTCCTCCTCTCTCTCTGCCTGCCTCTGCCTACTTGTGATCTCTGTCAAATAAATAAATAAAATCTTAAAAAAAAAAAAAGACTCTCTTTCTCCCTCTGTCCCTCCCCCTCCCTCTCTAAAAAAATTAAAATAAATTTAAAAAAAGATAAACTGGACTTCATCAAAATTTAAAATGTTTGTACATTAAAAGGTATTCATTACAGGGACGCCTGGTTGGCTCAGTTGGTTAAGCAGCTGCCTTCGGCTCAAGTCATGATCCCAGCGTCCTGGGATCGAGTCCCACATCGGGCTCCTTGCTCTGCAGGGAGCCTGCTTCTCCTTCTGCCTCTGCCTGCCATTCTGTCTGCCTGTGCTCGCTCTCTCTCTCTCTAACAAATAAAAAAAAAAAATCTTTAAAAAAAAAAAAAAGGTATTCATTACAAGCAGAGTGAAAAACCAACCCAAGAATGGGAGAAAATACTTGCAAATCACTTATTTGATAAGGCTTAATTTCCAGAATACATAAAGAATTTAATAACAAAAGAACAACCCAATTAAAAAATGGACAAAGGACTTGAACAGACAAAGTTGCTCAAGTCATTAGTCTTTAGAGGAATGCAAATCAAAAGACACCATTTCAAACCTACTAGGATTGCTATCAAAAAAAAAAAAAAAAGAAAGAAGAAAAAGAATGGTTCGAATGTGGAAAAATGGACCCTCACATGCTGCTGGATAGACTGTAAAGCAGTGCAGCCATTATGGAGAATAGTTCAGCAGTTTCTCAAAAAGTTAAAGATAGAATTACCATGTCACCCAGCAGTTTCACTCTAAGGTATATACCCAAAGATTTGAAAACAGGGACTCAAACAGATATTTTTATGCCAGTGTTCATTGCTCATTTATCATAATGGCTGAAAAAGTGGAGTCAACCCAAGAGTCCCTGAGCAGATGAAAGGACAAAATGTGTCTTGTCATACAATGAGATATTGTTCACCTATCAAAAGGAATGAAGTACTGGTAAGTGTTACAACATGGATAAACCTTGAAAACATTATGCTAAGTGAAATTATCCAGACACAAAAGGACAAGAGTAGTTAAATGAAATCGCTAGAATAGGTAAATTCATAGGGGTAGAAAGTAGATTAGAAGTTAACAGGGTGCATGGAGCACTGGGTGTGGTGCATAAACAATGAATTCTGGAACACTGAAAAGAAATTAAAAATAAAATAAAAAATTTTTTTAAAGATTAAAAAAATTAAAAAAAAGAAAAAAGAAAAAGTTAACGGGTCAGGGCAAGGGGGAATGGGGAGTTTTTGTTTAATGGGGAAAGAGTTGCTGCTCGGATGATGGAAAACTTTTGGAAATAGGTAGTCGTGATGGTTTTTACAACATTATGAATACAAATAATGTCATGGGACTGTACACTTAAAAATGGTTAAAATGGGGGTGCCTGGGTGGCTCAGTGGGTTGAAGCCTCTGCCTTCGGCTTGGGTCGTGATTCCAGGGTGCTGGGATAGAGCCCCTTGTCGGGCTCTCTGCTCAGCGGGGAGCCTGCTTCCTCCTCTCTCCCTGCCTGCCTCTCTGCCTACTTGTGATCTCTGTCTGTCAAATAAATAAAAAAATAAATAATCTTTTAAAAAAATAAAAATGGTTAAAATGAAAACTACTGTTATATATATTTAACCACAATTTTTAGTATAGTAGTAATTATAATCTGAAATTACTAACCCCCCAAACTTTTTTAGATTCCTCTGCTATCTGAAAATTGTCAGTGAAAAAACACATTTTTGTGGAAAAAGAAAGTCAAAAGAGGAAGTAGGAGATGCAGCAACAGAAACAAGAGGCTGGAGTGATGTGAGGAAAGGAAGTCAAGCGCCACGGAATGAAGGCTTCCTCAACAAGCTGGAAAAGGTAATGAACAGATTCTCTCCTAGAGCCTCAAAAGAAACCAGCTATGGTAACACCTTGATTTTTGCCCAGCTAAATTAATATCATCTGGCCTCCAGAATTGGAAGAGTAAAAAAAAAAAAGGAATTGGAAGAGTAAACTTGTGTTATTTTAAGCCAGTCGGTTGGTTTATGGTAATTTATTACAGCAGCAATAAGTAGCTACCACAATCCCTGCATAGCTCACACATCCTAAAATGCAGAATTTTAGAGGTGGGTGGGCACTTGTCCCCTCTGGGGATTTGGAGCCCTAGTGTTACCAGCTTTCCACCGTGTTTGGCACTCCTGTCACTAGAACTGAGGCCCGAGGGAATCCCATTTTCAGACAGGTGAGTGGACATCTTTGGCGTCATTATATTCTGCCTACCACAGTACAAGAATATACTTTGCCTATATGGCTACTTGCTAAGTCAGGATGAGTGTGTTTAATTCTTTAGTAGATGTCAACGATGACTCTCGAAAGACGTGTTTCCATCTTGCCCTCCCCTGGCAGTGCTGAGAGCCGTGGGATGATGATGATGATGATGCTAACAATAACAACAATAGTTCTCTCATTCAGTAGTGTTAACCTTACAGATAAAAGTTACTTTACCAGCAAAAATGGGTTTATTGGGGAATAGGAGAGAATTACAATTCTGGACGTGCAAGATACAGCAAAACTGTAGGCAAATCTAACAAAGGAGAAGAACGTTATTTTATGGAGGACCAAGGAAGTTAGGAGGGTCTGTTCTGAAGGAAAGTCCATCGGAGAAGAGTTCAGGGTGATGATGGGTTCTCGTTGGCTGAGTGGCAGGGCCCACTCCGCGCTCGTAGGAGATGCAATGGACGTCTTTTCTGTTGGGGCCTGTAGTTGAGGATTCCTGGCTGCTGAAGCTTCTTCTGTCGGTCATTCTTGACTTCCTGCGGTACCAAGTGAGAGCTCGCCCGTTCACTCCACTTCAGTGGGCTTCCCCTTTACTGAGTTTCCCAGCACGACGTACCTGGCCCGGGCGAAATACTTTTCATGCCACTGCTCACGAGGAACGTTGCAGTAGTTATCCAAGCTCGTCACTAGATTTTGAGTTAGAGCTGCTTCTGGGAGGGCATCCGGATCCCCGAGAGGGACTGTCGAGGCACAGCCCCAGAGGTTCTGATGGGGGGAATGCAGAAGTGAAGCTGCGCCCCAGGGGCCCCCTCGGGGCTGGTCCTCCACTCCAGAATGCGGGTCCCTTGCACCTCTGTGGGAGGAAATCCGGAGTAGCCCCGGTAAGAGCAAGCTAAAGTACCGCACCGCCATTCTGACCCTCTGGCTCCCTTTCCCAGCAGCCCTTGCACGGCCACGTGGGCGTCGCCAAGGGGAACGTGCTGGGGCCCCACGCGAGGCCTGTGCGCGGCAGAAACTACAACGACCAGAAGGCCACGGGGCACGGTGGCGACCTGCACACCAATCCCAGCACAGAAGAGCTATTTCCTGCGGTCGCCGGGCTTCCGGCGTCTCCCTGGAGCACGTTCGTCCTTGCCCTTGTCCCGCCCTCGGGGATCTGCGCTCGGGCAGGCGCCTCCTTGGGACCCAGCCGGGGTGGGGCGACGAGGCAGGGATGAGCTGCCCCGCTTGGTCCCAACCAAGATCTCCGGTAACGGGACTGTCCTCTTCCTCCGCACTCGCCCGCCGTCCCCTCTGACTGAGGCCCCGATTGCGACAGGCGGCGAGCGGGCACCCAGCCCGGCGGAGGTGTGGGCATCGGCTGGGCACTCAGGGCCTGCCCGGGTCCCATGGGGGCGGCGGCGCTGGTGGACCTGGCGCGGGTGAGTGGAGCCCACGGTAGAAGGGAGTGGGGAGTCCCTGGACCCTTCCTCCGCCTTCACTTCTTTTGCTTTGCTGCTGGGACCCTCGGATCACCCCAAGCCTGAGGTCCTGAGTCCCGGCCAGAGTTTATGTGGGAATTTTCAGGATTCTGGAATCCAGTGGGACAAGATGTGGAGAGCTGTTTCAGACATAGGGACCGGGATGTGCAGGTGCTCAGAGAGGAGACTGAGCTGCGACTATTCAGGGAACCACAGATCTCCGGTATTTAAGTCTGGCGGGCCAGAGTCAGGCCTGGAAATGGCAGCCTGGGGAGCTTGGCCTGAGGGTGGTGGGAGCCACGGAAGGTTTGGAGTAGAGGAGAAAGTTGATCTGACTCAGGTGTTCACAGGCTCCCTTTGGCTGCAGAGTGGAAAAGAGAAGTAGGGTGGGGTAGGAGGTGAAGTTGAGGGGGCAGAAAGAGGCTCATAAGGATGCTTTTTTTTTTTTTTTGAAAGATTTTATTTATTTGACAGGCAGAGATCACAAGTAGGCAGAGAGGCAGAGAGAGAGAGGAGGAAGCAGGCTGTCCGCAGAGTTCAGAGAGCCCGATGCGGGGCTCGATCCCAGTACCCTGGGATCATGACCCGAGCCGAAGGCAGAGGCTTTAACCCACTGAGCCACCCAGGCACCCCAAGGATGCTCTTTAATTAGATTAGGTGGGTGATGGTGTCATGGCCTGGAGTTGGGAGAAATGGTTGGATTTTGGATCTGCCTTTTAAGTCAGCCAGATTTTGTGATGTTCAGAGAAGTGGAGCCTGGGCTAGCTCCACGGATTTTGGCCTCAGTTACTAGGTGGAACTGACGTGCATCGAGGGAGATGGGGAGGTTGCTGGGTGGAGCAGGTTTCAGGGAGGATCGGGAGGCAGATTTTGACCCTGTCCAGGCTGAGATGTCCTAAAGACTTCCTAAGGGGCAGCTGGACATGGCAGGTCTAAGTTATGCTGAGGAATTCAGCTTGGAGACATCCAGTCAGCAGCAGTCAGCCTGTGAGCTGAAGTGGAGCTCTGGCTCAAATCTGAGAGGGGACATCTTTAGCTTATGGTGAAGATGTCCTACAGGGGCATCTGAGGACTGGGTGGCTGGCCTGGGTACTGGGGCAGGGCTGGTGGGTGTCACAAAGTCAGATGAAGGGAGGAGGAGCCACAAGAGAAGGTGTGTGTGAGAGGAGGGTCCAGAAAGTGACCGAGACCCCTGGGACAGAGGCTAGGGGATACTGGAGACGCAAGCAGCATGACAGTGGAACTGGGGCTCGTGCTTAGTCACCTCTCTGTGGCTCACCAGCATTTCTTGGCCACCCTCCATGGGGTCTGAGGGTTGCAGTCAGGATGGCAGGTTAGCTCAGTGGCAGTAGGCTGAGTGTCCTAGGCTTGGGTGGGGGGAGGTGCATCAGAAGGAAAGAGGAATACTGAGGCTGGTGAGGGGACAACATGAATAAAGGCAGAGAGACGTGGAGGTCGCAGAAGTCTTTGTGGCCTAGTCTGGATGGCTAAGTGTTAGAGGTAGGAATAGGACCAGTCAGAGAGACTGAAGGAAAGCTGGGTGCCACCTCTGGAAGTGGGGACTTCTGGAAGTCTGGATCAGGATGGGATCCCGGCTGACCTCACCAAGTTAGCCACATTTTGGACACCATTTGCAGAGTGATCTGTAGGGTTGCTGGGAGGAAGAATGGGCCATGGGATAGTGGTGGGGTCTGGGGATGTGTGGTACAAAGATGGACGTGCACATTCAGGGGCGTATGAATTGAGGGACTGGAGTCCTGGTACCGGGGGCCTACGCGAGATGAGCCCCAGTTTCATTGTTCTGGGAGGCAGGATCTGGGAAGCCAGGAGAAGTGCCTGGTAGGAGGCAGTGAGGCCCCACAACCAGGCCCAGACCTTGTGGCAACTATCTGCCCACCTCCCTGCTGTGTGAAGGAGGACACAGTGATCAGTGGGACGTGAGGAGACAATGGCCCCCATGGCTTTGGAGCTCAGGGAGAAGGGTGACCTAGGAGTTTGTTGGCAGGGTTGATTTGGGAGGCAGAGACTACCCACCAGAAAGATGGCAGCATGCAGGGTCACGGGCCCAGGTCTGGATGGGTTCATCTGTGTTTTTTCGTAGTATTTTTGCTGCCCTGTCCTCACCATGGCTGACTTAGCTGTCTTCACCATGACAGGACTGGGGGACCTTTGAGGACGTGACCGTTTACTTCTTCCAGGAGGAGTGAGGGCTCCTTGATGAGACTCAGAGGCGCCTGTACCACAGTGTGATGCTGGAGAACTTGGCACTTGTGGCCTCATTGGGTAAGGCCCTCCCACCCCAGCTTGCTGTTCTGGTCTCTGTCCTTCCTTTTCTCCCAGGAACAGCTCTGTGTTCTGACAGCTGAGCATGGGTGTCGCTTCCTCCTCTGGGCTGTCTGCTGTGTGTGCAGACCTGGGGCACAAGAACGGCCTGCTCCTTCCTGAGGAGCCCCAATATCTGCTTCCCCTCCTGCAGAAGGGCTCAGGACTGAGAGGCTCAGTCTGGCTGCTTGAGTGTGTCTAGATCAGTGGCACCTCTGTGCCCAGGTTCTTCCCCGCTCTTTTTTTTATATCAGATATTTCCAGGAGCCCAGCTACGTCATGGACTGAAGACATGGACATCGTCACTACTTGCGGCTGAGCTCTTCCTAGGAGATGCTCCTCAGAAGCATATTTTGTAACACTGGGATTTCTCCCCAGGTGCGAAGATGACGTGAGCTCCCTCTCGTCTATCACAGGGTAGGTTGCCCTTGGCTGGGCCCGCCACTCACCCACTCTGTCTTTTTCCCAGGACTTAGAACTTTCAGGTCCTGCATGATTGCTCACCTGCAACAGGACAAAGAAGGCTGGGAGCCTTGGGACGCCTGGGTGGCTCAGTTGGTTAAGCAGCTGCCTTCGGCTCAGGTCATGATCCCAGCGTCCTGGGATCGAGTCCCACATCGGGCTCCTTGCTTGGCAGGGAGCCTGCTTCTCCCTCTGCCTCTGCCTGCCACTCTGTCTGCCTGTGCTCGCTCTCTCTCTCTCTCTCTCTCTCTTTCTCTATAACAAATAAATAAATAAAATCTTAAAAAAAAAAAAATAAGAAGGCTGGGAGCCTGACAGGGTGCGCACAGCTCCATATACCACAGAAGAGGCTGGGAAGGGGTCTGGCTCTAATGAGTGGGAGCTGGAGCAGACATGACATTGGGGCTGGGTTCATACTGTACTACCTGCCCTGTATCCACTGGCCTTTGCTGCTGGGGCCAGTACCTGTACCTTACTCCACATTTTCCTTCCTCGTTCTAGATAATGCATTCTCGCCATTTCTACTTTGTGGACAGTGCTCTGATCTCTGTCTTCCTTATTCCCCTCTTCTCCTCCTTTTACAGGGATGTCCCACCTTCGCCCACAGTCAGTGTACTATGAGATGTGCATATATCCTCATACAGGCTTTAAGCACCAGATGCCTGGTTGCAGCTGGATTTTCCTGCCCTCATGCAGACCGCTCTGTGACCCCTGTTCCTGTCCGAGATCTGCGGCCTGCCTGTATTGGGTCCTGCTGAGAGCTGAGGGGTGGCAGTTCCCACCTCTCCTCCCAGCCAGAACCCTCACATGTGTTCTCACGTCCTGGATCCTCACCTTCGGTGGCTTTCCTGGGCCCTGTACTGCACCACGAGCTCTAACTCACCCTGACTTGATCCTGCAGACTCACCCCTAAATATGTCAGATCCACATCTGGGAGGGGGCTGCCCCCTCCCAACAAAGCTCATATACACTTCACCAGAATGTCTCTGCTTTCAGGTTGTTAGTGCGGAGTGGAGGAAGCCCCTCTTGCACAGGGTGTTTCTGCAGAAGGAGCGCACCATTTCAGGACCCCTAAGGCATGTCCTTCCACTCTGAAGGCCAACACCTGTAACGTGTGTGGCTTGATCTCAAAAGCCATTACACCTAAGCATCAGGGAATACACCCTAGGCAGAAACCACTGGAGTATGAGTCATGTGGGAGAGGCTTCTGGCTCAGAATAAACTCTCACCAGTGCCAGCAGGAGCACAGTAGAGAAAAACACTTCACAAGTAGCAAATGTGCTAAGGATGTCCTGGACAGCCGCGACCTCCTGCAGCACCGGGCCACCCACAGCATAGGGAAGCCACACAGGGGTACCAGGCACAAGGAGGCCTTCCAGCTGCCAGCAGCAGCAGACAGCCCATGCCACACAGAAGTCCTTCGAGTGCAGCAGCTGTGGGAGCAGCTTTCTGAAGGCCTTCGTGCCCCTAGACCACCTGCTCACTCATTTCAATGAGAGATCCTGCAGATGCCCAGCACGGGGAAATGCCCCTGAAGAGCACTCCACCATTGTTCATCACCTGAAAAATCAAACTGGGTGGGGGGGCACCTGGGTGGCTCAGTGGGTTGGGGCCTCTGCCTTCAGCTCAGGTCATGATCCCAGGGTCCTGGGATCGAGCCCCACATCGGGCTCTCTGCTCAGCAGGGAGCCTGCTTCCTCCTCTCTCTCTGCCTGCCTCTCTGCCTACTTGTGATCTCTCTCTCTGTTAAATAAATAAATAAATAATATATATATATTTTTAAATCACATTGGGGAAACATCCCGTGTGTGTAAGGAATGTGGGAAGGCCTTCAGCCACCTTTTGAAACTGAGGACACATGAGAAAGTTCGTACTGGAAAAGTGCATCACAGGTGCAGTGAGTGTGAGAAAGCCTTCACCCGGAAGTACACACTCACTCAGCACCAGAGAGTCCACTGAAGAATGGCCTTCTGGGGGCTCCTGGGTGGCTCAGTGGGTTAAAGCCTCTGCCTTCAGCTCAGGTCATGATCCCGGGGTCCTGGGATCGAGCCCCGCGTCGGGCTCTCTGCTCGGCGGGGAGCCTGCCTCCCCCTCTCTCTGTGCTTGCCTGTCTGCCTACTTGTGATCTCTGTCAAATAAATAAATAAAATCTTAAAAAAAAGAATGGCCTTCTGCATGTGGCCACTGTAGGAAGGTCTTCACTTGCAGCTTCAGTGTCGCTCGCCATCAGAAAGTTCACGACAAAGAAAGGCCTTGTAAGTGCAGACCGTGCCACAGTCTTCAGCTGTATCGCCAGTTTTGTGGAGCACCAGAAAACACACACTGGGGCAAGGCCTCGTACGTGCAGGGAATGCGGGAAAGCCTTCATTAATAGTTCTCATCTTCGTCAGCATCAGAAAGTTCACAACACAGAAAAGCCTTAGGAGAGCAGCAAATGTGGAAAAGCCTTCCAGCAAACCGTCGGACTCATTCTGCATCAAAGGAGTCATTCGGGAGAAAGCCTTGTAAATGCAACCAGTGTGGGAAAGCCTTCAGCTGGCCTTCTAACCTTGTTGCACACCAGCGAATTCATACTGGAGAAAAGCCTTATAAGAGTGTAGTAAGTGTGGAAAAGCCTTTAATCAAAGCTTTGCCCTCATTCAGCACCAGAAGGTTCACACCAGAGACAGGCCTTGAGTGCATTGAGTATGAAAAAGCCTTCAGCTATAGCTCCAACCTTGTTACACACCAGGTAGTTCACACTGGAAAGAGGCCTGACAAGTGCAGCCAGCGTGGGAAAGCCTTCAGTATAAGATCCAACCTCAGTCGGCACCAGAGTTCACACTGAAGAGAAGCCTTATGCATGTACCAAGTGTGGAAGAGCTTTCCGCTACAGGTCAGACCTCTCTCAGCACCAGAAAGGTCACCAGAAAAGAGCCATCTGAGTGCAGTGGACATAGGAATGCCCTCAGCCAGAGCCCCAGCCTCCCTCAGCACCAGAAAGTTCATACCAAAGAAAAGACTTAGGAGTGTGGCAAATGTGGAAAACCACTAACTAACTGGGGCATTTTCTTTGTTCACCTTAAGAGTTCGCTCCTGAGGAAACTTATGTGAAAGGAAACTTTGTGAAGAAGCCATAAGCCAAAAATTGAAAAATACCCTAACATCCCTCCCAGGAGATCGCCAGATACCTGGGAAGCTTTCAGGAACTACCTCACACTTTCTGATCTGTCCGGGTGCTTTGCCAGATTATGTCATTGCCAAATGACATATCACTTCTACAGGCTGGTGGGGCCCCCCACAGCCTGTCATCTAGCATATTCAGGGAAGGCTGATTTTGTCCTCACTCATTCCCAGGAGGGAGGCATAAGTGATGGGAGCTCTTTGGGGTGGCCTCATATTCCATCTCTGCCCTGTCCCCAGTGGTTCAGGCATGGACCTGACTGACCCCTTCTCTCCATGACTTTCTAGAAATAACCTCCCTCTTTTGCGGGTAATTTTTGAAAAAAAAAATTATTTATTTGAAAGAGAGCAAGCACAAATAGGGGAAGCAGCAGGGAGAGGGAAAGGAAGAATCGAGGCTCGATCCCAGGACCCTGGGACCATGACCTGAGCTGAAGACAGCCACTTAAATGAATGAGCCCCCCCAGGTGTCCTCTTGGTATTGCTGTCTACAGATGGTGCCTGCGATGGATCTGTCCGGTCTCCAAATCACCCAGCCCTGGAACTGCCTGCCTCACTGTTGAAGCTGTCTTTAATTTCCATCCATTGTGTGTGTGTTGGGGGTGGGTGAGATGGAGAACAGAATGGGGTTCTAACAGGATAAAGAGGGAGAAAAGTCTTAGTGGGAGACCTCACCTTCAACAGCAGGATGGCACAGAACACCTTGCAGTCTAGGCCCAGGGCCTCCTGGGACAGGCTGAAAGTCTCTGGGTTAAATACTGGACCTGGATGCCAGGACAGCCTGACAGGCCCAGAGCTTTGGACATTGGGTATTCCATATGGCAATCTCTAGTTCTTCCTGGGCAGCAGGAGTTGGGTTCTTTGTTCCTGGGAATGTCTACATTCCCCAGTAGAGTTGAGGGGCCACTGTCTCCTGGGACCTGTCCATGAGTAAGGCCCCTGATGTCCAAAATCTATAGGTAGGTTGGTTACATCACTGGATGTAAGATCTCCAAGGGCCAGGCAGTACCGTAAGTGGGTATAGAAACACCACTTTTGAGGTGAGGGAGTCAGGGAGACTGGCAAACGAAATGCTATGCTTGAGCCACATCATACCCACTCAATTCCATGTTCACGTGGATGGCTTCCAATCAGCCATGGTAGAATTTATACCACAAAAAATGAACAAACAATACTCCTTTGAAAACAAAAAAAAACTGGAAAAAAACAAAACCCAGGTGACACTGTCTTTGGCCACAGGAGAGACTCCGCTCTGGAGGTCTTAGAAGTCCTGCATACTCTCATCTTGTCCTCTAGCACGCATACAATGACCCTTCGTGATGGGCATACCCAGCAGTATGCTGCTCACTGCCAGAGCAGATAATCTAAAGGTGGTGTGGGTTCCTGTAGTCTCCCTGCGCTGGTCACTTCAGGGCCATCAGTGCATAGGCAGGAATGCTGCGACTGTAGTCCTGGACTTTGGCAGCTCGGCCAATATTCCAGGTCTCTGTGTCCATGGCCGCCATCATCTGCTGTTTTTTGCTGCCCCTGAGCCAAGGCTGTCCCTGGGTACAGGGATCAGAGATGATGGGATCAACATAGGGTTGCCCCCATTCTTGGGTTTTCCAAGAGTGAGAGACCCATATGTTTATGTGAAGCTTTTTGATTCTATAAATGTTGCAAACTTCTGAACAAAGCTTGTAAGTATATATGTGACTTCTCTATGTGGGCAACACGGAAGGGCTGCTTGGGGTTAGAGGTGAGTCCAGCAGAGCCAGTGGAGCTCGGGCCTGAAAGCAAAGTAGGGCAGACACTCATCAGAACGCAATTCCTTTTATCCTGAACGGTCAGCTGTGTGGAGACCTTGTAAAATGAAGTCTTTTGGCAAAGAGTCCTGATTCGGTGAAATGCCCTGACCTGAACCCAACTCTGCTCTCCCCATCAGGGCTCTGTGCAAGGCGGCTGGCCTGCTGTGCGTGCGTGCGTGCGTGCGTGTGTGCGTGTGTGTGTGTGTGTGTGTGTGTGT